>JAJPUD010011879.1:30421-52212 GCA_023553655.1 Myrmecobius fasciatus
AAAAGAGAAAATCAATGAATTGGGCTTGCAACTAAAAAAGCTAGAGAAAGAACAAATTAAAAACCCCCAATCAAATACCAAACTTGAAATCCTAAAAATAAAAGGAGAGATTAGTAAAATTGAAAGTAAAAAAACTATTGAATTAATAAATAAAACTAAAAGTTGGTTTTATGAAAAAACCAACAAAATAGATAAACCTCTAGTTAATTTAATTAGAAAAAGGAAAGAGGAAAATCAAATTGTTAGTCTCAAAAATGAAAAGGGAGAACTTTCCACCAATGAAGAGGAAATTAGAGCAATAATCAGGAGTTACTTTGCCCAACTGTATGCCAATAAATTTGATAACCTAAGTGAAATGGAGGAATATCTACAAAAATATAGATTGCCCAGATTAACAGAAGAGGAAATAAATTACTTAAATAGTCCCATTTCAGAAAAAGAAATAGAACAAGTCATTAATCAACTCCCTAAGAAAAAATCCCCAGGACCAGATGGATTTACATGTGAATTCTACCGAACATTTAAAGAACAGTTAACTCCAATATTATATAAACTATTCGAAAAAATAGGAAATGAAGGACTCCTACCAAACTCTTTTTATGATACAGACATGGTACTGATACCTAAACCGGGTAAAACAAAAACAGAGAAAGAAAATTATAGACCAATCTCCTTAATGAATATTGATGCAAAAATCTTAAATAAAATATTAGCAAAGAGATTACAGAAAATCATTCCTAGAATAATACACCATGACCAAGTAGGATTTATACCAGGAATGCAGGGATGGTTCAATATTAGGAAAACTATTAACATAATTGATTATATTAATAACCAAACTAACAAAAACCATATGATAATCTCAATAGATGCAGAAAAAGCATTTGATAAAATTCAACATCCATTCCTATTAAAAACATTAGAGAGTATAGGAATTAATGGACTTTTCCTTAAAATAGTCGGTAGCATCTATTTAAAACCATCAGCTCGCATCATATGTAATGGTGATAAACTGGAACCATTCCCAATAATATCAGGGGTGAAACAAGGTTGTCCACTATCACCATTACTGTTCAATATTGTATTAGAAATGCTAGCCTTGGCAATAAGACAAGAAAAAGAGATTAAAGGAATTAGAGTAGGTCATGAGGAAACCAAATTATCACTCTTTGCAGATGATATGATGGTCTACTTAGAGAACCCTAGAGAATCAACTAAAAAACTATTAGAATTAATCCACAACTTTAGCAAAGTTGCAGGATACAAAATAAATCCACATAAATCATCAGCATTTTTATACATCACCGACAAAATGCAACAGCAAGAGATACAAAGAGAAATTCCATTCAAAATAACTATCGATAGTATAAAATATTTGGGAATATATCTGCCAAGGGAAAGTCAGGATCTATATGAGCAAAACTACAAAACACTCTCCACACAAATAAAGTCAGATCTAAACAATTGGAAAAACATCAAGTGCTCTTGGATAGGTCGAGCGAATATAATAAAGATGGCCATACTACCTAAACTAATCTATCTATTTAGTGCTATACCAATCAAACTCCCAAGAGATTATTTAACTGAATTAGAAAAAATAACAACAAAATTCATCTGGAAAAACAAAAGGTCAAGAATTTCAAGGGAATTAATGAAAAAAATGCAAATGAGGGTGGCCTAGCTGCACCAGATCTAAAACTATATTATAAAGCAGTGGTCACCAAAACCATTTGGTACTGGATAAGAAATAGAGTAGTGGATCAGTGGAATAGGTTAGATTCACAGAACAAAATACTCAATGACAATTGTAATCTAGTGTTCGATAAACCCAAAGACCCCAGTTTTTGGGATAAAAACTCACTATTTGACAAAAACTGCTGGGATAATTGGAAACTAGTCTGGAAGAAATTAGGGATTGACCCACACCTAACACCATATACCAAGATAAGGTCAAAATGGATTCATGATCTAGGCATAAAGAATGATATTATAAACAAATTAGAACAATGTAGGATGGTTTACCTCTCAGACCTGTGGAGGGGGAAGGAATTTGTGACCAAAGAAGAACTAGAGGTCATCATTAATCACAAAATAGATAAGTTTGACTATATCAAGTTGAAAAGTTTTTGTACAAACAAAATGAATGCAGACAAGATTAGAAGGGTAGCAGTAAACTGGGAAAATATTTTTACATCCAAAGGTTCTGATAAAGGCCTCATTTCTAAAATATATCGAGAATTGACTCAAATATATAAGAATTCAAGCCATTCTCCAATTGACAAATGGTCAAAAGATATGAACAGACAATTTTCAGACGAAGAAATCGAAACTATTTCCGGTCACATGAAAAGGTGCTCCAAGTCACTATTGATCAGAGAAATGCAAATTAAGACAACTCTGAGATACCACTACACACCTGTCAGATTGGCTAAAACGACAGGAAATGATAATGATAGCTGTTGGAGGGGATGTGGGAAAACTGGGACACTGATACATTGTTGGTGGAACTGTGAACGGATCCAACCATTCTGGAGAGCAATTTGGAGCTATGCTCAAAGAGTTATCAAACAGTGCATACCCTTTGACCCAGCAGTGTTTCTACTGGGCCTATATCCCAAAGAGATTTTTAAGGAGGGAAAGGGACCCACATGTGCAAAAATGTTTGTGGCAGCCCTTTTTGTAGTGGCAAGAAACTGGAAATTGAAAAGATGCCCATCAATTGGAGAATGGCTGAATAAATTATGGTATATGAATGTTATGGAATATTATTGTTCTGTAAGAAATGACCAACAGGAGGATTTCAGAGAGGATTGGAGAGACTTGCATGAACTGATGCTGAGTGAAATCAGCAGAACCAGGAGAACATTATACACAGCAACAAGACTATACGATGATCAATTTTGATGGACATGGTTCTCTTCAACAATGATGTGATTCAAACCAGTTTGCTGCGATGAAGATAGTCATATACATCCAGAGAGAGGCCTGTGGGAACTGAGAGTGAACCACAACACAGCATTTTAATTCTTTCTGTGAATATTTCCATGCATTCTGTTTTCCTTCTTAGGTTGTTTTTTTTCTTCTTCTCTTTCTAGATCTGATGTTTCTTGTGCAGTAAGATAACTGTATAGATATGTATACATGTATTGTACTTGTCATATAATTTATCCTATCTAGCATGTATTAGATTACCTGTCATCTAGGGGTGGGGGGCGGGGGGAGGGAAAGGAAAAGCTTGGGAAAAAAAAGTTTGTTTTGCAAAGGTCAATGTTGAAAGGTCATTCATATGTTTTGCAAATAAAAAGCTTTATTAAAAAAAAAGAAGAGGCAGACATGTAATTTCAGATAAGATTTGAATACATTTAAGTGAAAACCTTTATCTGTACTGAATGATTTAAAATTTTATACAGTGAGTTTTTGTTTTCTTCCAAATGATTATATTATTTGATGATAAGTAAATTCATTATTTTATAGATGGTATATATCTAAGAATTTTGCTTTACCTGATAATGTACACATTTTTATTTATAGAAAATAAAGAGTTGGTAGCCCTTAAGTTGAGAAGACTTGACATAAATGTTCGTTTGGCTTTTCATGGAAAGATTATAATATTTGTATAAAGATTACCATGAAAAAACTTGCCAAAATCCATTTATGATATATTGTTTTGAATTATATTGAATTTGATGTATTGCATAACAAAATTAGAAATAAACTACTTCCTCAAAATATAAATGACAATGAGCATAGATTTTCATTCCTAGTAAAATCAATGATGTTGGTTAGCTAGGTGATAAAATAGAATACTGGGAGTGGAGACAGGAAGACCTGAATTCAAATCTATCTTCACATACTTAATAGCTGTGTGACTTTGGGTTAGTCATTTAACCAGTTTGCCTCAGTTTTTCCAACTATAAAATGGGGATACTTACAGGACCTGCTTCCTCCCAAGGTTTTGTGAGGATTAAATGAGAAATATCTGCAAAGCACTTAGCAGAGTGACTGATATATTTTAGGAACTATATAAATGTTGATTTTCTTCTCTTCCTTCCCCCACATGTAAATTTATCTCATTTAAAATTGTAACTATATAGACAAAGTGAACATGTAAAATTAAGCTAATCATAGTTTTTATTCTGAACTATAAAATGTATTTTGTTTTCAGTAGAGTATGAATAATTTCTTTAAATTTCAAATGTGTAGACAAATCAAACAAATGGTTTTGTGGTTTCAGTTGTCTAGGGCAGGGGTTCTTAAACATTTTCCATTCATGACCCCTTTTGGACCCCAAAAATTTTAAGAAACGCAGGTTATATAGGAATATAAACTATCTATATAAATCAAGAATTTGCCACAAATAAAACATAATGAAATTTATTTTAAAACAATTCTTTGATATGCAGAAGCTTTCGTGATTTATTAAAGACAAAATTCCATACTAATGAGATGGATATGCTTGTTAATTTTAGATAATAAAAAAAATAAATTTTGGAGGAGTATTTGATATATTTTCCTGTGGCCAAATTTTTTGCAACTCCCATTCAGCTATGCAGACTCATATGGAATCTTGATCAAGAGTTTAAGAAGTTTTGGGGTAAAAGAAGAAAAAAATGTGATGATTCAGTGTTTAATTAAATTTGGGATTCTTGTACTCTACATTTGGATTCTTATGCTCAAAACTAAAAGTTATACAAAATATATTATCCAAGAGCTATATTTACAAAAAAGTGAGTGAGTGAGTGTTGTGGAAAAAACAAAACAAAACAAAACAAAACAAAATAACCGATATATATCCTATGTGTTCATTTGTATGTACATTATTTTCAAGAAATATAGAACATTGAACTTATTAGGTTGAATGGATCTCCTATAGAGCACCTAAGAAGCCAATATAGAAAAAGGCCTCCTCAAACTAGGAGTGGATGGATTGTAATCTGCACTATTTAAGGAAATACTTACATAGAGGATCACAGATATATTAAACATTCAAAGCATTCAATTGAAGTAAGAAATACAACAAAGCATTGTTTTTTAAGGAGTAGCATCAAACTTGATTTTTAATAACTGTTTATTTGAAGAATCTAAGATATAGATTTAAAAATATCTATGAATTTATACTTTTGTTCTGAACCATTTGCAAAATATAGAAAACAAAAGGAATGGTTTTAATTAAGATTTATATATATATATATGTATTATATATATAACATACATACATATATATGTATATATATATGTATATATATATATATATGTATATATATATATTCAGTGGGGGAAATACATTTATTACGGCTCTGAAGACTCGTTAAAACTAAAATGTTTTCTGGTAAAGTAGCTCATAATATATTTTAAGATTTTGGTGTATTCCCTTAAAACAGCTATTTCCTGCCTAAACATTTCTCTGCCATCCATAGTATTGACAATATAAAAGATTATCAGATTTTTACTTGCCTCTTTATGTGCTTTTATCTTAACTATCACTTATTTTAATGACTGGGTGAAGGGATCACATCACAGATATCTTTACTTAAAGACATAATGTTTTTTCTTTTCCTTGAATTGTCAAAGGATTTTAATTTTTTTCTTTGTTCTGACTATCCAAGGCAAGGGCATGACACATTTTACCTTACATTGAAAGTGGGGAGTGTTCATAAGGGACTAAAAAAAGTTTCACTCCAATAACTTAGAGTTGTGAACACAAAATTTGGGGAGCTGGGAAGAATAAGGGGCCATCAGATGCTTTTATCCTATTGGATATTTTCTGTATAATTAGAGATAGAATATAAAGGCTTTGATTAAACATTTGGTGAGCACATAACTGTTTGATAAATATGTATATATATATATATATAAACATACACAATTCTATATATGCATATATATATATATATATATATTTACTTATTTGAGTAAATACCACTTCATGCTGTAACTTTTATGAAACATTTCAGGATAATAGTCTTGTTCTGTACTGCCAAGTAAAATCTCCATAGGATACATTTAGAAACAATGTGCTCAGAAAAACAAAAACAAAAACAAAACAAAAAGCAAAACCAAAACCAAAACCCCCAGAAAACAAGACCTGAACGTTAGTGACATGCCTTAAAAGTGATGTCTCAGCACAGTGAAGAGGGAACCTGCTGGAAGTGTTGCCAAGTGCATTTTGCAACTAAGGTTCAATTTGTATCTGATTTTGAAAATATGATACTAGAGAATGACAGGATAGATGTAATGAAAATGATGTGAAAGGAATGTTGGTATGTTAGAAAGTATGAAGAATATTTGTTTCTGTTGTATCAATCTGCAGAAAAGTCAGGAAACGATCTACCATAACTATTCTCCTGGGTCAGGTATTCAATCAAATATGTATTCCAGTGGTATGGTTGACTTGGAGCTCCAACTCCATGACAGCATATTTGATGGATATGAGCATAGCAGCAATGTAGTTATTAGAAATTGTGTACAGAAAATCATTTTCTTATAGTCACACAAGCTCAGCTTGTCATTCATCTCTTTCCCTCTCTGTCTTTTTCCTCTGTTCTGTCCCTCTTTCTTTTTTCTCCTCTTTGCTTCTGTTTCCCTGCCTCTGTTTTTGGATCTCTTTCTGTGTCCTCATTTTTCCCCGTCTCTCTTATCCTTTCTCTGTCTATCTGTTTAGTTTTCTATCTACTCTATCTCTTCTTCTCTTTCTGCTTCTCTATTTCTATCTCTACCTCCTCCTTTATCATTATCTGTCTCTTTCTCCTCCCCTTCCTCTCTATATTTCTCTATCCTCCCATCTCTCTCTTTGCCTCTTTCTCTCTCTCTTTCCTTTCTTCTGTCTCCTTGTCTCTTTGTTTCTTTTTATCTCTTCTCTTTCTTGCTTCTAGCACTATCTGTTTTTCTCTTTATCTCTCTGTGTCTCTTTCTCAGTCCCTTTTCTCTCTCCATTTCAGTGTCTCTTTTTTTGTTTGTCTCTCTCTTAGTCTCTCTATTTGTTTTTGCCTCTGTCTCTGTCCCCTTGTCTGTCTCTGTCTCTCTGTATCTCATTCTCTCTGTGTCTCTTTGTCTTTCTTTCTATCTCTGTCTCTCTGCCTCTGTCCCTGACTCTGTCTCTGTTCCTGACTCTGTCTCTCTCTTTCTCCCTCAATCATAGAAACAGAACTTTTGAACTCTCAGGAATATTAGAGTTCCTCAAGGCTAACTCCTTTATTTAATGAATGATAAAACAGACCTAGAGAAGTCATAGAAATGCAAGTTCATGAAGATAGTAAATGATAGAAACAGTTTGCAAACCCAAAATCCTAAATTTCACTTTTGTTGTTTTTCAAATTTAACATGCTGTGGATTTTTCAGATGCAATAAATCCAACATCAGACTCTAAGAAAAGTAAATTCACTCCCAGAACCTTTTTAAATAAACTGATACATCCCTTAGTTTCAAGCAAATCTCTCATATCTTCTTGATTTTATGTAATAATTTATCTATTTATTATTTTATGGGCATTCTTTATGTTATGAAAGTTCAATAGAAATGGATTTTTTCCCTTGTTGATTCTATAAAGAATTTTGAGTTAGGTAAAAACTAAAGCAACATGAAACTACAAATCTACTTCTAAGAAGGAAAACCTTTATATGACATAAAGTGAAGTGGAAGGACGTGTTCCATTGGATGTCTATCAACTGAGAAAGATAGATGGTCCAAAGAAAAGTGACAATCTGTGCACCTAATAGCCAAGGATTGAGAAGCTAAACAAACTTTTCACCTTCCCATGTGTGAATTTTCTTCTATCGAATAATATGCCTCATTACATTGAGTAGATCTAGGTTTCTAAATGCTTAAGACAGTAGAATTGGAGTCCTAGAGAATTCTACCAAGCTAGAAAGACTTTGTTTACTTAGGAATCTAGTGATCGGCTTTGTGATCAGGTTCATTAGACTCAGGCTCATCACTGGAGGCTAAAATCTTCAGTCATTCACAAAGTGAGCAAAACTTACAAAGACTATCCACTAGTCAATGCAAGGGTGTCAATTTATTTCAATTTCACAAGCATGTGTTAAATATCTATAATGCACAAAGGAGAGAGAGTGAGAGAGAGAGAGAGACACAGACAGACAGACAGACAGACAGAGACAGAGAGAAACAGAGAGAGAGAGGTAATATAGTGTTCTTACAAATCAGGCCTCAGTCAATAAAATATGAGTTTAAGAGAGTTGCCTAGCATAGAGACTTTAAATGATTTGGCCATCGTTTTGAGTCGATATATTATAAACCATAATTTGAATCTAAGTCTTCTAGGTCCTTTGTCCTTAGTCTATAACCTGCACAAAAATTTACCATTAGCTGAATGGTAATGATATATTTTGTACTATCTAAATATTTGTTTCCAATAATATAACTTTAAGAAAGCTAAATTCTTAACTGGATTAGTATAGTAAACCAAAAAAGCAATCATAGGACCCCAACCAAACCTCTGTTTGTTTGTTTGTTTGTTTTTTAGGGAATGGGACATTCTGACTCTAGAAAGTATAAAAATTCCCTTTTAAAATAACTAAATGTCAATTCTGCACCAAATATGTTTTGATAAAGTTGCAGGTATAGATATCAGATTTTTTTTCCATGTGAAGCTAACAGGGTAGGTTTTATTGTTTGTTTAAATTGATAGGCTTAAAGCGACTCTCAGGGAGTAGGGTAATTGGCAGGAATCAGGTTCAAGTATCTGTATCTTGCTACCACCTTGTCTGGGAAAGGTTCCAAAATTTATTGAATATGCAGAATCATTTGTCTTCCCTTCTTTAACCTATTCATTACCCCTCCTAATGACCAGAATGTAAAGGGGAAATTAAAGGTCTTTTACCCATTAGCCTTCCTTAACTAAACACTTCTATCTCATTTCTTGATACTTCCTAACTTGATTTATGGATTTCCCCCTATGAAAATATGTCTACAATTACAGGTATAAGATATCCACTTTCAGTTGGCAAATTTAGCATCCAGGAATATCTTCTATTTTCCTTTAAAAATGTTAATATGAAAAATTTAAATTAGACTTTCTTCTCTTTTCTTCCCCCAGATAAAGTCAGTGACCTAAACTTTCCTTCTCAAGGACAACAAGCATCTAGTATCCCATTGTTAAATGGTTCATTTCACCTATTGTACTCTATATTCTATCTAATATAGAACCTCAGAAACCATTAACTTGTAAATAGGCTACTGAGTCTTGTTGATGGAGGATATCTATATGAGATATGAAATTAAAAACTATATAGATAACCTAGCCATGGGACATGTGAAAATGTTTCTCTATGTTTACACATAGAACACATACATACCCGTATATATATATATATATATATATATATGTAAATATTTACATATATGTAAAAAGGCAATATTTAATAGTAAAGAAATAACTTCAAAAATAAGACTTTCATTCAAATTCTATTGCATATGTGTTTGTGTCTGTGTATTTATGTATTATATGATCTGGCTCATGTTTTCTCAGTGGTCTTAGAGTTTTTCTAACACTAGAAATTAAATACAATCACCTAAATTACATCAAGGTGTTTCCTTATGAGATTTATAGATGAAATTATAGGTCTTTTCATCCATAAAAAAAGAAAGTAGAAGGAAAAAATATTGTTTTGTATATTGCAATAATCTGATGGCTCCTCTTATGCTGTCTCACGTCTCTGCCCATTTCAGTATATTCTTCACTCAGTTGTCAAATCAGTCTTCCTAAAATGCAAGTCCAACCATCTCAGCTTCTTTATTCAATCAACTCCAGTGGCATTCTACTGCTTCTAGGATCAAATATAAAATCTCATTTGGGCTTTTAAAGCTGTTACTTCACCCCTTTCTATCTTTCTATTCTTTCTACATCCTGTTCCCTCTTCTTCCCTCCAATACAATATACTCTGTGATCCACTGATAGTGCTATGCTTTCTTGCTGTTCCATGAACTATATACTTCACCTCCTGATTCTGTGCATAATTTAATTGCTGTGTTCCATGTCTGGAACTAAAGGTGTCTTAGAGTCAGTTTTTAATTGGCTTGATAATTGAATTTTCAGTATGTGCATTTATGTTTTGAAAATATACAAATACTATAAATCAGAACTTGATTTATTATTTTCTTGTTTGTCTAGATTTAAGAAAGCAATGGGCAATGTTTAAAATGCAGATCAAACAAACCTACCTAGTGTATATGTTTTGGGGAGAGGCAGAAGGGGGAAGAGCTGGTTTGTAAATATTTACTAGCATACAATAGTCCCAACCTCTCTCTCTCTTCCACCTTATTTTTATGACCTACTTTCCAATATTCCTTCATGTGTCAATTTTTCCAGAAACCCTCTTCTGATCTCTTTTAATGCTAGTGCCTTTTGTCTGTGTATTATTTCCCATTTACACTGCATATATTGTGGGTGTCAGGGTGTGTGTGTATGTGTGTGTGTGACAAATAAAAATTAATAAGAGTTTAATAATAAATAATAAATATTTTGGCTATCTTTTATGCTATCATGAAAATAATATGCTAAAGCCTGACTTTGATTACCTTACTTCCCTTTTTGCAATACTCTTATTAAGTCTCATGAAAAATACAAAGGCAAGAGTCTTGCATTTAAAATCCTTCATAATGTGACTGTAAACTACTTTTCTGGAATAATTTATACATTGCTATTCTTCACATATTCTTTGTTCCAATTAAATTAATCTATAGACTCATTTCTTTTCATAGACTATTTAAAAATAACTAAAATATTTTCTTCTTCCTCAATGTGTCTCTTAGATTACCCATATTCCTTTAGTACTATCTCCTTAAGTCATAACTCCCAACTACAAGAAATTATTATTATTAGATAATAGCTTAATGTAGTTAGGATACCATCATTTTTTTTTAAGTTTCTTCTCATGTGAAGAAAAGAAATCCTCATCTACTATACAAGAATTCAGAGTTCAGCGATATCTCTTTTGGGACAATTTTCCCCCTTACCCCACATACACATGGAAAATGTATAAGAAACAGTGTTACATAGATGACCAAGAATCATTTTTTTAACAAAGAAAACATAAAACACCAATCCATTAATTTTTCTTAGACACACTTGGGGCTATAATTTTTCCTGCGAATATTTCTTTCTCAAGAATACATAGCAAGAGAGATACATAGCAAGTCATAGTACTACTACATGATTTGGGCTCATTCTAGAAGATAAGCATCCTTTGAGAATTTTAAAATAAGTAATCCCAAACCCATTACTCCTTCACTATCCAAATAATACAGCTAGATTTTACATTAACTTTGGATGCCTATATCCTCCCCGTTCCCTCTCTTCTCAACATAATCAAAAGACACAGTCTAAAACTTCATAGAAAACACTTTCTGCTTTCTAAGCCAGCTAGGGAGAAGGAAGACTTTCTGACAGAATCCTCAGCATTTACACTCTCTCCCCTTCTCTCCCTTTTTGTAGAAGTGCTTAGCTGTGAGCATCTATGAAATTAGAATTCAGATGCTTTACAAAAAGATAAAGAGGTTCAGTATTCTATGTTATAATTCTCTTATTTAAAAAAAAAAAGATCTACTGAGTTGTTAGTAAAACTAAAATAAAATTAATGTTTGTCTAATATTGTCCCCAAATAAATTTTTAGAATAAAACATCAATGCTGAAGAAAGGTGATTCCCCACATTTTTAAAACAGAGGAGTCCTATGAACCTGATGATGAATTGCAACATGATCTATAGGAATTTGAAATTATACATAAAGTAATTAACTTGTCTTCAATTATGTACATATCTTATATGAAATATAATACATGTAAAAACCAGGTAAAATATAACCACAGAATAAACTGTAAAACCAACCATAAAATTATGACTGACATGGCTAACATATGTGAGAAATGAGGAAACTGAAAAATTACCTTCTTCACTAGAATACCAGCAAATACATTTGAATTTGGATATCATCATTTCTTTGAAATTCAGTAAAAATCTGAAACCAGGGAAGCAACTGATACCATTGATCAACAGTACCAAAGTCAATATTTTCTTTGTTTTTCATCATTACAGATCTCCATCTTCATCTCTTCTTTCTTTCCAGCTTTGTGATCCTCCTCAAAATTTTCCCTTGGTTTGGTAGAACCTCTCCAATTTCATTATGCTGACATAATATTTCTGGGGGCAAAAGTTCCCAATTGCTTAGCTAAAACCTCATTTGCAGCATCAGAAATATAAGAGAACGTGGAAGCAAAACAAAAGGCATTCTATAATAAGTAGTTCATTGGTTTTGTTGACCAAATAGGGTCCTTGCCTTTATTTACATGGAAGTCCTTTTTCCAAATAGCATCATCCCTCCACTGATAGAGATCGGTTTAATATGCTTTTGTCCTGTGTGAATCTTGACAATGTTTTTTCATCAATCTGTTGATGATTCATCCAATATATTAACTGACATCCTTTTAAAATTTTGGTTTATCACCTCCAATTGTTCACTGAAGAAAGCCATATACACCCAGAGAGAGGGATGTGAAATGTAGACCACAACATAACATTCTCATACTCCTTGATTGATGTTTGCTTACATTGTGTTTCCTTTATCTGATATATCGTTTGTGTAGATAAGATTTTTCTTGCACAACAATGATAAGTTTGGAAATATGTATACATATATTCGATTTGCCAATATTTTAACATAATTAACATGTAGTGGATATCCTGCCATCTAGGGGAGGGGTGGGGAGTTTGGGGAAAAAATTTGTAACAGAAAGCTATGTAAGGGTTATTGTTGAAGAATTACCCACATATATGTTATGCAAATAAAATTTAAAAAAAAATAAAAAAATAAATAAATAAAATTTTGGTTTATTATCGATACTAATGAAACATTCTATCTCTTGACTTCTCATTCTGTATGCCTTTGGCTTATCTCCTTCATTCATCTATGTTTTTGAAGTACATCTCATGTCAAAAACTTCACTGGTAAACATAAAAGAATCTGAGAATTCTTTCAGAAAAGAAATAGGTATGAGAAGAGGACAGATGAATTATATAGCTGTTTTAGTCTATTAATCTCATGTTACCCTCATTTTATAAGTTTTAGTATATTATTTTATAAAGAATAGGGTAAAGAAAAAAGAGGTATAAATTAGTCCATGGGTTTTTGAAATGGGTTTTATGAAACAGAAGATGTTTATGGAAAGAATGATTCAAGAGAAGTGAACTGATGTGCAGATCAAAAAGGTTTATGGAGTGTGACAAAATTATGGGGACATCAATAATAAAATAATAATAATAAAAATAAACTTCAGTTTAACATCTATGAATGCATGTCCAATGGTTGTTTGAAACTATATTTGAGGTGCATATGTGCATGTTCAAAAGCAGTCAGTCTGTGAACTGGAGAAAAAGAAACTAAATTTAGGGGCTTGGTAGAAGGAACTTGATTGAATTATATGTGACTCTTGAGCTGGGAAGTGAGCCCTTACTGGAAAAGACAGTATTTACAGAAGCCTGGATGATAGCTACAAGACACACATAACATAAACAAGGAAGATATTGTTAAGAAGACAATAAGGTTTAAACTCCTATTATATTTATTAATATTTCCCCCCTCCATTTTCTAATAAGGTACAATCTCAAGTTTCTATTGTAGGAAAGGAATGACTGAGTGAGAGAAGAATATCATGACTGCTCCAGAGAGATTTTTAATAGTACAACATTCATGTCCACCATTCTACTTTTAATTGCCCTGTTGAGTATTTGTAATTTTTATTTTAAAAATGTATTAATATGTGGAATTATAGCTATGTAACATCACTGAGATAGTATCTATGTTTAAATGATAAATATGATAAATAGTTTGTTAAATTTCTTTATCATTTGAAGAACTGAACAATTTTCCAGAATTCATTCAGTCAT
Source organism: Myrmecobius fasciatus (assembly GCA_023553655.1). Taxonomy (NCBI): domain Eukaryota; kingdom Metazoa; phylum Chordata; class Mammalia; order Dasyuromorphia; family Myrmecobiidae; genus Myrmecobius; species Myrmecobius fasciatus. The sequence continues at coordinate 44,321 of JAJPUD010011879.1, forward strand.
CTCTCGTTCCCAAACACAAATCTGAAACCATCTCACTGACCATTTCTTGTTCTTTTTTTTTTTCTTTTCTGAGGATTATGCAATGATTGAAACTGGGGTTAAAATCAAGACACATAGACACAAACATAGAGATATGTATGAACCAATTTGACAGAAAGTCCTGTTCAGTTCTATCTCACAGAATATACACCAGGATTTTTTTTTATCAGCTTTATTTAAAAATATATTAATTTGTTAAGGACTCTTCTGTGGCCGAAGCTGTAATGAATGCTAGTATATAAATCACCAACAGAAAGAAAGACAAATCCTTGTGAGGAAAATACATTCTACTGGGATGAGGTATTGAATAAATGGAACCCTATGAATTTAGCATATGATTATAATAACCTCATATACTAATATCCATTGAATGATTGAAGTATTTTAGAGCTTCATTAGTTTGAAAATGTCCAATAATTGGAATATTTGGAAAATCTCATTAATAGAAAGACATTTTTTCTGTTTCCCTATTTCTATATTTCTTCTTGTTGTCTTTCTATCTTAATGTTATATTCTCTCTGTCTCTGTCTCTTCAGTCTTTCCTCCTTTTCTCTCTGTCCCTATCTGTCTCTGTCGGTTTCTCTCTCCCTCTTTCATTCTATTCCTTAGTTGAGCAGCATCTTGCTCACTTTGTAACTCACTTTATGTCAATATCTAGAACATTGATAAAAAAAACAAGAAAATCAAAAATTAAAACCATCTTTATATTTACATGTTTTGGGGTGTTGTACAATTCATGTACAAATGTGGAGGGCATATAGTATGAGGAGAGCCTTCAATATTGTATTTTATTTTACTTAGTGAAATGATTTTAATAATAAGAAATTGAAATATCATGATATTGAATTCTATGTTACATATATTCTATAAACAGAATTTTCTGTATTTTATTCTATATTCTATATACTGTATAGTTGTAGCACAGTATGCCACAGTACAGTATATAGTGCATCCTGCATAATGAATTTAATTCCCATTTAAATTCTTATCTTCCCAGTTATTGCATATTAAATCCTCAGGGGATGTAAGTAAAAGCATGTTTTTTTTTTATTTAAATAAGGAAAAAACACTTTTTTTTTCATTGTCTATAGAAAAAAATAATTGGGAAATCAATTTTCTCAGGTTCCTTCTTGCAACATAATATGCAAGAAAAGAAGTCCAATTCCATTCAGCAAGTATCAAATAAATACTATCTGTAATAGAAAATCCTAATAGAATGGAATACAATGAGAAATAAAAATGAAATAGTGTTTGCCAAAAAGGAGCATACAGTATCCTGTGGGAAGTGGGAAGAGTGAGAGATAAGAGGGTATACAGCACCATGCACACATTTAAATAAAAATAAAATGTATACAAAATTATACAATTCAAATGCATTAAATAGAGCATCATTTAGGTTAACTAATTGGACAAAGTGAAAAGGATGGATTAGTATAAACTAGGAATAAGGAGGCTAAATAGGACTTATTTAAAATTGAAGTGTCAAGATATTACAGTAGAACCAAAAAAAATGCCCAAGATCTTTCCTATTTCCCCTCACTCACTGTTTTTAATATTTTATTCCTCTTATGTTTCTTTCCAGATACTGGATATTTTATGGGCCTCACCATTTTAATAGTAACTCCTTAAAACTTGGACTATATGTGTATGTTTTGTTTAACATAATTTTCCTAGGAGTAGGAAATTTTCATTAGTGAAAATGAGATTACAAATGTATTCATACAAATTAGCAACTGTTTTGCAATGTATGTTAATTTATTAACTGACAGAGTAATTATAGGACTTATCCAAAGTCACAAAGGGAATATAGATCAAAGAAGTGATTTCAATTAAGATATTTCTGATTCTGAAGCCTACTGTCTATCCACTACACCATACTGTTGCAAACATAATAGTTGTTAATATGTCTGTTTACTTCAATCAAAGCACTAGATTTGAATTCTGTCACTTAATGCTGTGGTAATGTTAGGCAAATCACTCAATTTTTCTTAGTGCTTTACTTTATAAAATTAAGTTGATGATACTTACATACTTACTTTATAAGATAATTGTGAAAACTCAATGAGATAATGGATGTGAAATGCTTTGTAACCACAAAGTATCCAAAGCTATGATTCCCTGTGTTTAAAACCATTGACCCAGAGCATTCGGTCATGTAACTAGCAACAACATTTGACTAAAGGAACCTATCATTTTCCTCACATGTGGCAATGCCACTCTTTCTATTTAACATGACTGAATGATTTTAAACACCGCAAATGTACTCAATTTCAGTAGACCATCTGTCAGGTTATCATAACTTCCATGTTTTAAACATTTTATGCCTAACTGAATTCAAATAAAGCCATTCATATTTTTATGAACCATGGCTTTCTTTTCTCTTTTCGTTTTTAATTTTCATCTGCTCTTTTAACCACCTAAATGAACTAGTTAAAATAAGCTATGTTAAAACAGTACTTGGTATCTTTCATTTTACCCCTGCCTTCCATAAAATTGCAATGTTCAGAGGTAGTAGGGAAGGCATATAATAGGAAAATATAGTGGATTTGATAAGGTCCTACAAAGGGAATTCCATTAACATAAATATTAGTAGAAAAGTGATTTATTTTATCTTATAATTCCTTTAGAGAAACTATTTTAAATAACAATTATATTATAAGGTTTATTATTATTATTATTAATATTTTCTGAGACAATTGGGGTAAAGTGACTTGCCCAGGGTCACGTAGCTAGGAAATTTTAAGTATCTGAGGCCAGATCTGAACTCAGGTTCTCCTGACTTCAGAGCTGGTGCTCTATCCACTGTGCCACATAGTTGCCTTATCATAAAGTTAAAACCTCATACATACATTGAAACAGAAAAGAAGTATACAAACTTTTTTTTTTAATTGTAATAATAGATATGTTATAAAATATGCTGTCTTTGTGTGGTCTATTTCAATTTAAAAAATAAAAATAAGAGGTAGTTCAGAAAATGAAAATGATTTCCCAATTATTTCTTTCTATCCATAGACAATTAAGAAAATAAGATATTCAAAACATGGAATAATTAAAAATATCACAATAATTAAACAATTTTGAGATACTACCTCACACCTCTCAGATTGGCTAAGATGACAGGAAAAGATAATAATAAATGTTGGAGGGGATGTGGGCAAACCAGGACACTAATGCATCATTGGTGAAATAATCCAATCGTTCTGGAGATCAATATGGAACTGTGCGCAAAGGGTTATAAAGCTGGGCATACATAGCCTTTGACCTAGCAGTGACATTACAGGATCTATATTCCAATTAAATTTTTTTTTCCCAATGAAATCTTAAAGGAGGGAAATGGACCCACATGTTTAAATATATTTGTAGCAACTCTTTTTGTGGTAACAAAGAATTGGAAACAAGTTGAGAAATATGAAAATATTATAATATTTTTGTATAAAAATGATGAACAAGCTAATTTTGACAAGGCCTGGAAAGATTTGCACTAACTGATGCTGAATGAAATAAGCAGAACCAGGTATACATTGGCCACAACAATAGCAATATTGTGAGATGATCAACTATGACAGACTTGGTTGTTCTCAGAATCAACTGATCCAAAGCAATTCCAATAGACTTTGGACAAAAAATGCCATCTTCATCCAGAAAAAAAACTAAGACTAAATATAAATCAACACATACTATGTACACTTCATTTTTTCTGTTTTTTTTTAAATCTCTCCCATGGTGTTTCCCTTTTACTCTGATTTTTCTCTCTCAATATGATTCATAAAGTAATATGTATTAAAAATAAATGTATTTACTAGGAAATAAAAAGAACCCCTGATATAGTTAGAGATCAGGATTTGCGTTCTAGGTATTTAAGAGAGACCAAAAAAAGGGAGTTGATAGAATGAAGGATGGGGATGAATGCTTTGCTTTGGATCTCCTTGAAAGAAAATGTTATTGCTGCTTTGTGCTGTCTATTTTGTCATGAGTGCTTAATAAATTCCTGTGTGTTAAGAAAACTAATATCACAAAAAATAATTATGAAGTAAAGTAAGATTGAATTGGTAGGGAATTTATATATTTAACTGAAGGCCAATTCTTTTTCATATGAAATTGTATTTTCCTTTGATTATATGTATTTTTTAGTATTTAAAATATTTTAAAATTCCAAATTATTTTCCTCTCTTCCTGTCATTTTACTCCTAAAAGTAAATAGGACTATATAGGTTATACATGTGCCAACTTTTAAAATATCTCCATAATTTTAAAAAAATGAAAGTGAAAATAATATGCTTCAGTCTGTATTCAAACATAATCATTTTCCTTCCTACCAGAAATGGATAGCATATCCTTTTCTTTTCAATCCATTGGGATTGTTTTGGGTTTTTACTGTTGAGAATAGTTGTCATTCATAGCTGTTCATTTTATAATATTGCTGTTACCTTATACAATGTTCTCATGGTTCTGTTCATTTCACGGTTCATCAGTTCACATAAGTCTTCCCAAGTCTTTCTGAAATCATCCTGCACATCAATATTTATAGCACAATAATATTCCATGACAATCATATACAACAACTTGTTCGGTTTTTCCTTGATTGATGGGCATTCTCCCATTCTCCAATTCTTATCTTCCATAAAACAATCTGCTTTACTCACATACACAAAAATCTTTATAGCTGCTGTCTTTGTGGTGACAAAGAACTGAAAATTGAGGGGAGGTCCATCAATTGGGAATTAGTTGAGCAAGTTATGGTACAATAATGCAATGGAATATTATTGAGCTGTAAGTAATTATGAGTAGACAGACATCAGAAAAATCTGGAAAGACATACATGAACTGATGCTTATTGAAATGAGCAGAATCAAGAGAACATTGTATAAAATAACAACATTGTGGGATGCTCAACTTAGATTGAATTAATTCTTCTTTGCAATACAAGGGTCTAAGAGAATTCCAAAAGATGCATGATAGAAAGGACTATCCATATCCAGAGAAAGAATTATGGAATCTGAATGCAAATAAAAGCATATGATTTTCATTTTGTTGTTTTTTTCTTCTTATTCCTAATTTTCCTCTTTCCTTCTCATTCTTCTTTTACAACATGAGTAACATGGAAATATATTTAATATGACTGTACAAGGATAACCTGTTTCAAATTGCTTAATCTCTTGTGGCAGGGGGAGATGGAGAGAAAAAATAGAAATCAAAATCTTTAAAAGTAAATGTTACAAACTATTATAGAAAGAATTTCTTTTTAAAAATAAAACCAACCATGTATTTGAAAATAAAATAAAATAAAAATAGGTACCTTTCCCCTATTCCCTTTTTATCTCTCATCTTTTTGGGATACAGATGTAGCTGTTGTATTGCTTCATCAAAAGGCGTATAGAATTTTATCGACCTTTGTGCATAGTTTCAAATTTTTTCTCAGAAGAGTTGTATTAGTTCACAACTCTACCAACCATACATTAATGCAACAGTTCTCCTCTCTAACATTTATCATCTCCTTTCTTGTCTTAGTCAATCTGATAGGTATGAGGTCTCACCTCAGGATAATTTTATTTTGAATTTCCCTAATTAATAGTGTTTCAGAGCAACAGTAAGATGATTATAACCTATAAGTAGTCTGCAAAGGTCGTAATAAAAATGGCTCTATGAACCTCTAAGAATCTTTTGAGTTACACAACAATTATTATTCACAAAATCATCTGTGTTGTATGTCATATTGGTCCAATAAGTTTTTTTTTCTTTGCTTAATTCATACTTCTTGTATTTGTCATAAGAAATAAGAATCCAATCTTCATAGTGGAGGATTGTTGTAAAAAAAAAAAACCTAAATGCCATTTATATAATTAGTAACATTAATGCATTGTGCTAATTACCAATAATATGGTTACAATGCACCCAATAATATTATTGTTAATAAAACAGAGTTTCTTGTAGCAGCGGGAAATACTTTGATTTATATAGAAATTACATGATATGAATTTATCACAAGGATAAATATGGGGAAAGTTAGGTTTGAGTTATGCTTAGAATTTAAGCCGTGATTATAAAAAGCTATCATTGCTGGAAGAATTTATTCAAAGAAAATAAGGACATCATGCAAAATTACTAATTAATAATAAGTAATTTAATAGTTAATTTATATGTTCATGTTATATTGGAAAATTATTTAATTCTCCTTCCCTTGTTATATTTACAAAGTAATCTTGACACAAGGAATCTGTAATTGTTAAATGAAAATATTAATTATGTAATAATTAACTGACTTATGCAGCATTTGTTGTGGCTAATGATTTTTTTTTGCTGTCGTCATATAAGAGCAACAATTTTCTTTTTAAGTAAACAATGTTAATTACCCTTTAAATCATTTGTCACTTATAAACATTAATGTGGAGAAACATCTACCTCCTTGATTAGCTCTCCAAGGAAATCCAGAAGCATTAAATTAAAGCTGATGAAAGAGAATCTATCATGAATATAAAAATACATTTCAGAATTTGAATGCATTTTTAAAGTTAAAATATTTTGGTAGATTCTATAAAGTCATTTACATACTCTCACCCTGCATTTTACTTTGAAATGTATTTTCAATAATTAAAAACTTTCATTTTAGAAAACTAATAGCTGTTGATATACATTAATAATCTTGTTTTGAAAAAAAAAACTGCTTAGATAATTTAAGGTTCAATATGTCATTTTCCATAGTTAACAAGTGTCTTAAGTTGAAATTTGGACTCTCTTCTTCCTGATTCCAAGTTCCTCTATCTTCAATTCTTTATACTGTTTCTCCACATTGTATTGGTTTTCTTACTTTTTATTTTTAAAGCCAAACTGGAAAGAAAGAAGGAAAAACTTCTTAATGATTAACATTGTTCCAAAGAGGAATTGGCTGCTTTTGTTGGTGATGGTTTCCTCATCATAGAATGAATTTAAGCAAAATTTGTCCTGCTATTCTGTGTGAAAATTGTTTCTAAATAAGATTCACAATTTGTGAAGGGTTTCTATATCTGTTGAAACCCACTCCAAACCCTAAGACTAAGACATCTGACATCCATGATTCATAGATACAAAAGCCTTATTATTGTGTTCTGAAGTTCACATAAATCACTACCACATAATAATACTAGTGCTGTACACTGATCATCTTTGGGCAACAGATTGCTTCTTTTTTAAATATTTAGCTAATGAAAAAAAATAGGTGATTTTTAATGTCTAGGACTTAACATCAAAGTTCTTTCTATGAACTAGTTGCTGAGGAAAACCACCAACATTTGACACAAAATTAAGTAGTAGAACCTCAGTGTGAATATTTATATGCATTTACTCTATAGGATTCAGAAAATGAAATATCAATTTAAAAGAGGCTTTTGAGAATAATAAGCACAATTGAGCTCCCTCTTCATCTTATAAAATTTATCTTTATTTGAGTGCTTATATGACTGCAGATTTACCCTGCTATAACAGCTCTCTTTCTCATGATTTTCTTTCATGATTCAGTGATATGCCTGTGATCCTTTGGAAAAAAAAAATCAAGACCATAGAAAGAGGTAGTAATGAATAAATTCAGCAACTCTATCACTATCACTTCCCCTGGCCTCCTTCTCTATCTCTCTTTATGTGTGTGTGTGTGTGTGTGTGTGTGTGTGTGTGTGTATGTGTGTGTATGTGTGTCCATATGTGCAAATGAATAATTGTGTATATGATTAAGACACACACACACACATAGAGAGACAGAGACTGAGACAGAGAGAGAAAGAGAAGACAGAAAGACAAAGAATCAGAAAGAGAGAAACATAAGACACATACACACATACACACACATACACACACACACACACACACACACACACACACACACA
>JAJPUD010011880.1:0-14891 GCA_023553655.1 Myrmecobius fasciatus
GGGCGGGAGTGGGGAGCCGGCCGGCTGGAACGGGGGTCGGGGGACACGGGAAGCGAGCGTGCAGTGCAGGGAGGTCGGAGCACCCCGGGACTCCGAACTGAGAGCCCGAAGGCACTTTGTACCGTCCAGCCCGAGCTCTGCCAGTCTTATAGACCGGGAAACTGAGGCACAGAGCGGGAAAAGGAGGGTAACATATACTTGGGAGATCCGGGAGCCTGATTCCCCAGCCCAGGGCATGCCCAGAGGCACCTGTGAGGGAGCCATTCGGTCCAGTCTTCCCCCCACACACACACGTTTTTACAGACGGGGAAACTGAAGCACAGGGAAGGCAAAGAGCAGAATGCACCCGTGAGCCCTGATTACCCAGTCTGCAGCATGTGAGAGCCCAGAGGCTCCTCAGGAGCTATCTAGCCCAACCTCTCCCATCCCCATTTTTACAGATGGGGAAACTGAGGCACAGGGAAGACAAAGAGAGCAGAATGCACCTATGTATCCAGGAATCTGATTGCCCAGTCTGCAGCATGTGAGAGCCCAGAGGCTCCTCAGGAGCTGTCCAGCCCAACCTCCCCCAACCAGCCCCATTTTTACATACTGGGAAACTGAGGCACAGAAAAGGCTCTAGAACGATAGACTTTGAGCTAGAGGGCATCTTCGAGGCCTTCAAGTCTCACCTTCCCACTTAACATTGAGGAAAACAAGGCTCCAAAGAAGCATAGATTTGAGTTAAGAAGCACCTGAATCATCGTAGGTCTCTCAACTCATTTTACAGGAAACTGAGGCACAGAAAAGGGAAAAAGTGGAGAATAATCAGGGGGCCCCAAGTCTTCTGAGAACCAATTTAAAGAATCAAGGAGCCAGAGACTCAGAACTGGAAACACCTTGCAGCCCCCTCCCTTTACCGAGGAGGAAACTTGAGACCCAGAGAGGGGCTCACAGATTTAAAACTAGAAGGGAAGCCTGCTCTCAGGTTAACAGGTGAGGAAACAGACTCAGAGGGGCCTGAGGTTTAGAGCTGGAAGTGCTTCCTCCAACCCTGAAACCTGGAAAGGTCAAGGCCAAACAGATAGAAGGTCATGGCAGCCCTGTCTGAGCCCCAGACTTTCATTAGGTTGCAGGAGGGACTAGAACTCATGCCTCCTCATTTCCAGTCCAGAAGACAGAAACATCCTAGATTCAGCTACGGGAGGCCTTAAGGATCCTCGTACCCAGACCTGTTTTTCAGGTGGGCAGACCAGCTCAAGAAGGGGTGAGCACTGACCGGAAATGCAGGGGTTCTGTTCCCCAGCTCCGAGGGACTTGTCATAGTCAGCTGGTGCCAGCCCTGCCCTTTTGTCTATGGGGAACACAGCTGAATAGGCTTCAGATGCCTATTGTGTCCTAAGTACTGGAGATCCAGAGACAAAGACTGGGCACCGTAGGGACCAGTACTGAGTGGGGCTCCCCAGGCCAGGCTGTCAGAGGATGAGGGGCCAGAGAGCTTGGTCATCTCATAGGAGAGGGGACAAGATTCTGATCCCCACACTGGAGCCAGAGGGACCCTTAGAGGCAATCCACATTCACCCTCTTTTTACACATGGACAGACTAGCTCAACAAACATTTATTAAGCACCCACTGTATACAGAGCTGTATTCTAGGTGCTATCAGTGAGAGCCAGAGAGGAGAAGGAACCAGACGCCAGATATTTTCATTCCTAAGACTACTGGTTACTGGCTCATAAAGATTTAGAGCTGGAAAGGTCCTTAATCGAGATAACCCAGTCCTAGGCTGCACTTTTACAGATGGGGAGGAAAGGGGCTTATAACTTCACTAAGATCCCTGCTCCACTTCCTAATGGTTCCATGAAGTTGCCTGAGTTCTAGGAAGCCTCCTTGGAGAGATCCAAACACTGCCAGGGCTTTTTGGAATTGGAGGGGGGGGCAGTCTGGGGTCCTGCCTTGCTGGGCTCTAAGACACTGCAGCAAAAACTTGATAATACTTGCTTCTGAGGCTCCCCGAGATGGGATCCCCCCCCCGAAAGTGGGGACTCAGATGCTGATGCACAATGAAGGCATCAGTAACCAGTCAGAGGGGCCAAGAGAACCAGGACAGTCCCTTTGATATCTTTTCTTGGATTATTCTAAGTAATGTCCAGTGCTAGTCTTGTCTCCAGAGCTGGATCTAGGATTTCTCTCTTCAAGGGAACTTAGAGGTCAGGATTTCTTCACTTGGGGCACCCCAAGGGTGAGACAGTCATTTTGTCCTGGTGTGCCCAGGGCCTAACACAGCTCCTGGCACATAGTTGGCACCTAATAAAGGCTTCTGAGATTAAGCAAGTAGCAGAGCCAAGGCCCTAGAACCCAGCACCTCTTTACATTTAGTCAGCTGCTTCCCTGGGTCATTTGGGAATTGTGTCTTCACAACACGGGAGGCAACAAAGTATACGAGAAACAACTGATTTCATAGCCTGTGGCTTTGGGTTTGAACCCTGCTACTTCATAGATGCCCAGATTCTGAGAGTTGGAAGGGAACTGGGAGGGTCAAGAGGCCAGCTGCTAAGGGAGGGCTGGCAGTGTGACTAAAGACGCCCAGTCAGGAAGACTGCCCCAGAAGGCCATTCTTCCTCTGGACAATTGGGATACTAGTAAATCTTTGTAAGCTTGAACCTTCCTCGGGTCTTTGAGTGCCTGGAGGCATCCTCATGAACTCACTGCCACTGTCCCTCTGGGCCCTTCCACTATATCCCTTGTATTTTGGTATGGAACCAAGAGGAAGTCCTCAGAGCAGTTCTTAACCTTTTTTGTAGCATCAAGCCCTCTAAAAATTTGGTTGTACTTTGTTCCTCTTAAAATAACATTTTTAAATGCATAAAATAGGAAGCCATTTATAGTGAATGCAATCAATTATATTGCTATGAAGATGTCCTGTTTTCTCCCATCCAAATTTCTGAAACTCTTGAAATCCATCCACCATTTAGACTAGTTAGAGCATCTTCATTCATTTTACAGATTGAAAATAAGATGTACAAAAAAAGAAAAAGGAAATAAAATCTAGCTCAGATGTAAAGGGATTAAGTAGTAGAGCTAAGATTTGAAGTCTTCTAACTTAAAATTTTACCCCATGCAGCACACTTGGTCAAGTCAGATTTCTTCATCTATAAAATGCAAGGGACTGGGATAGAGAAATTTTAACACATAGTTATTAAATGCTTGCTATAGGGCAGGCAGCTACACTAGGCTGATAGGAGAAAAAGTAGGATAGAGCAAAAGAAAAACCTCAGATGATATGTGCTAGGAGAGCAAAAGAAAAACCTCAGGTGATATGTGCTAGGAAAGTTTGCCAAGGGAAGGGATCCTGGGTTACTTCTAAGATCCTTCCTAGCTCCAGATTCTGTGATTAAGAATTGATGCATTAATTATAAACTAAAATGTAAGGAAGTGTTTCTTCATCAAAGGTCCATGAACTTTTAAATAAATATGTTTCGATCACTTTTTCAATGTAACTTGTTTTGTAATACTATAGTTTTGTTTTAATTTTGTGCATCTAAAAACCATTATTGAGAAGTGCTCCATAAAAATTTCATGAGACTGCCAAAAGGGTCTACCCAAGGGGACAAAGGGGCAAGTTACCCCGATATCTAAACTGAGGTGATTGGACTAGGTAATTTCTGATATCCCTTCCAGATGTGCTGTGCTATGATCCATAAGGAACTCTTCATTCCCTTGTCTTCTCCCTTTGCTAATTGTTTCCTGGTTTGGCAAGGGCACAATGGAGGCCTCAAGTATTTGTCCAAATTGTATATTTTGTGTGCATTTGCTACAGTGTATTTTGAATGTGCTTCACTCATGGGGTTGCCTGTTTGCAGGACAGGAATCATGTTCTAATTTCCTCTCACAGAATATAATATCACCTTGTGGTGTTATATATTCCAAGGGAGAAGATTGATATTCCTACCGTCTGTTGGGCAAGCTGGTCACAGCTGATTTCACATTCATTTTATAGCTCAAGAAATAAAGCTTACCCGAATGTAAAACAAAGCCTATTTATTAGGCGAAATTTACATCAGTGGAGGGTTTTGGGCCTTGTTTTCAAATAGACTATTGCCATAAATTCTCATTTCTCTGACTGTTGAATTGTTGGTGTTAGCTGTGCCTCTTTCTGGGGAGAAAGACATCTGTCCCTATCCCAACTTGTTTGTAGCTCCAAAACTTGCAGAGCTGGTAGGGGCTGGGAGTGCTGCAGAGATCCTGGGGGAAGGCAGTGGGGCCTGGCTGAAGGCTGGAATTCTGTGCTGGGAGGAGAAGGACCTGAGACAGAAGTGAGAAGATGTCCCCTGAAGTCATTGGAGAGGTACACCTGAGAGCTAACAGAGACTCTGGACATTCTGGAAGAACCATCTGTAGCTGCATTGACCCATGCTTACATCCTCAAAAAGACGAGCTTGGGAAGAAAATGAGGCAGTTTGGAAGACAGCATCCTGATTCTCAACAATTCCTGAACCTCACTTAAAGTGCCCAATTTATAGATTTTACTTTTCCCATAATCAATTAGAACCCCAGGAAGAAAAGGCTTTTTGATGTTATCTGGAACTTAATTGATTTTTAAATCAAATTTTGACATTTTTAGTGTGGTACTCCTAGGTTTTTTCATTTACATATCCTATCAAATCTTCATTTGAAGTATACCATATCAAATAGCCCCCTTTCCACATCTTGTATACAAATGTCAAAGAATCCATAGAACTTCTTAAACATTTTTCAGAATTGAAAAAGTTTAAAAGTGCTTCTTGTCCCTCTAGAGCCTCAGCTTTTCTTCTATCTTAAGGATCAGTTGTATTTTCTTAACCTACAGAAGTTTGATCTTCATCTCCAAGTTTAAGAAATTTCCAGATTATATATAGGTTCATCTTTTAAGCTTATTGACCATTAGTTTAATTAACCTCCCTTTACCCCATTTTCTTTTAGGAAAAACAAAACTAATTGAGCATTTTTCCTGAATTAGTAATCCTCAAGATCTGTCCCTCCCCCTGAGTTTAACTCCCTATATTTATCATAAAATTCAAGTCCTATTAGGAGACTCATATTAATTGGTCATAAATGGACTAGACTACCTTTCTTTAACACTGATCTTTAAGACTTATTCACCACCCCACCACTACCACCATCTTTTTTTTTTTCTTGCAGTCAGCAAACACAGCCAACAGCTGCATCCTAGATTAATATGTTGTTTTTAAAAACCATAGGCATGAATTTCTCAACATTATGGCTAAAACAGTCTGGTTTTAGACTGCAGTTTAAAACTGCAGATTTCCAAATTCAGCCTATACTTTCTTATTTAAAGAGATGTCAGTCACTTCAGCATCTTTTTCTAATTTATTAGATGACATCTACATGTTAAGAAAACATTCAGCAGTGAAATTCCTAGTAACAATATACAGAGTAATCTGTTTTCACCTCCTCTGGGGTGAATATCTCCTTGTTGATCTGTTTCTCATCCCAAGCAATTTTTCAAATCCATTGGCAATTTTAAGAAATGCTCTTTTTATAGGCCAAGTAAATCATCCCTACCCTGTTCTTTCTTAAGCTTTTTTCAAATGTTCCTGTTCCCACTATGGAACCTGTTATATGGCCTTTTGATGTACAGATGAGGTTTTGAGTGTGATTTCTAGGCTCAATCTTTGTCCTAGCTTTTAAAATTTTTAAGAGGAGCCTTTTTTTCTTCTTTACACATCAGTGACTATATTTAATGGCATTGAATATTTCATGACTTGTTTTCCTGTTCATTTTCTTCACTTTTACTTAGTTGGAAGGAATTGACTCTTAGGCACTTACCAGTGCTAACTTCTCAAATTGCTGTGATTTTTGGCAGTGGAAACCTTTGTCAGGAAAATGATGTATTTCTGACAAGTTCCTTACCTTGAGACATATGGTGTTAATAAAATCACTTTAACATTTTTTGAGGAATCAAGAGGAACTATACCTTTCATTACTCCATTGATGCCATCATTAGCCGGATGGAAAGGTGAAAAGATCAGGGCCTGTTTTAGAACTGAGGTATCCAGTATTAGCTTCAGGGAAATAGGTAACATTGCCTGTGGGACTTACTTTCCCATGTGTCCCCTCAGCCCTTTCTCCAAAGTAACAGTTCTCCTTCACTCCTAACAGTAAGAAAGAGAGACTAGTAATTCCCCCAGTGTCAGGTTTTTCTGATTTCTCTGGCCTCCATCAAGTCTGCTTACAAAGCAAGAAGATAGCAGAGATCTTTTTAAATTATTTGTTGACAAATTTCTCCCCATCTCTGCATCATATTTAAATCTAGTGACAGAGAAAAGGATTATGTGTCTATGTATATGTACATATACATACAGATGGCATTTTCATTCCTCTTTTTTTAATCTAGTTACCCCAACATTATAATAGTCTCCTTGATGAGTATTCTCTAGTGGAGCGTCTTAAAATTTCTAAATCTTCGCAATGAACGAGAAATATATTTTAAATAACTGCTAAGTCAAGATAAGGATCTAAGTTATTTACTGGTTTCATGAGAAATTTTCAAATATATCTCATGTATAGACTTGTTTATAATGTAGATGTACTATCTAGACCATTTGGAATCCCCTGCAAAGATATGTGTATTGCTCTCTTATGATGTGTCGTGTCCCTTAAGATATTTGATAAACTTCAGTTTCTTATGTACTTAACAAATTAACCGGGCCATCTCTGATGCTTTAAAAAAAAGAAGAAGAATTTATAAACTGGAATCCTAGCAGATCTTTTTCATTTAATTTTGAAGTATTTGTAATCCTTCAATTTACTATGAATGCATGACCATCTTAACATTTTTTGCTGATTCAAATTCATCAATATTCAGGAAAATAATATCCTTCCTCCCTTTTTACTGAAGTAATCCCGTTAGAAATCATTTCACTAGTGCTGAGAGATACTGTTGAGCCATTTAGTATGTCACTCACTTTGCCAACTATTTTGATAAATTTCTTAACTTGACAAAATCCTTCTATAAAAATCCTGAGCTCTATAACATTGTTAAGATGATAGCTACCTGTTTATTGAAATTGTAATACAATAGCTTCCCCTCTGTTGCCATTTCAACCAATGTAAGATCTTCTTACACTCTTTTGTATGTGTGGTATAATCTGTTTGTCTGACAGCCTGCCCGATCTCTGGAGCCCATGGCCAGGAATGAACTTAGCTAGTTGCCTTAGGTCTTTTTATCCTGCTCATTTGTACCAGGCCCTCTTGACAAGCCATTTTTGGCATAGGAATTTATACTTCCAAGAAGCACAACTTCAAATTATGAATCCAAGCCACGTTGTTAGGTCTGGTGCACTCTGCAATCTGAACCCCTCTAGATTTGCAGGGAACGTAAGGAGGTATTTCTCACTGCCCTTTCCTTCAGTGGATGACTACTCATTTCCATCTGGAATCCTCCTTGGCCTCCACGGTGATTCCCTCACAGGAAGGTTTTCATTCTTTGTTTCTCAGGCCTGGTCCTGTAGCCGGGAAGGAATCTGGAAACGGCGCCCCATTCTCAGGTCCTGCAGGACGGCCATGGCTTATGATGACTCCAGGAAGAAAGAAGGTATGAGCCCTTAATCTGAGAAGCGTTCCAGAGGGGGTGCCCTCTTCAGTCCCCGCGGGCCATGGAGTGAGAGGCCAGGACTGAAAATCACAGCCTGCTCTCTCCTAGGATGGCACAGTCCTTAGGATGCCCAGTCTCTACAGCATT
Organism: Myrmecobius fasciatus; assembly: GCA_023553655.1. Taxonomy (NCBI): domain Eukaryota; kingdom Metazoa; phylum Chordata; class Mammalia; order Dasyuromorphia; family Myrmecobiidae; genus Myrmecobius; species Myrmecobius fasciatus. The sequence continues at coordinate 7,724 of JAJPUD010011880.1, forward strand.
CCCAGACTGGGTGCATGGAAGTGAAAAAGCAATACAGGGAGGGCCAGCATGAGAGCACGGACGTTAGCTTCTGTTTTCCTGGGCTGAGCCCCTGCAGCACTCTTGGACCTTGCCAGCTCCATAGAGCAAGAGATTGGGGATAGGAAGCACAGTTTGTCCTCCCTCAGAGAAGCAGAGCACACTAATGGTTCCTCTTCAGAGCTTGCCCTTTGCAGTGCTCTTGATCACTGCCCAGTTGAGAACTGAGAACGAGAGGCCCCCACCCAAGGGTGGGCATTAGGTGTCTGTGCACCCTCACGTGTTGGTTCTGGGCCGCCACCTGGGGACGAAGAAGTCGTCTCCTCCCCTTGGATCCAGGCCCTTTTCTCTGGTGGAATTATCCACCATTACTGTCATGAAGCAGAGCGACTACCGCCTTATATGTGTGGGGACTGAAGGATTTATCAAACGTTCTTGTTTCTCTCCCTCCGATGTTCGCGTGGCTTTCAGATTGCTTTGATGGTGACCAGAGTTTGGAGGACATAGGACTGGCGCCTGGCCGGAGCCAACGAGAGAAGAAGCGTTCTTACAAGGATCTTTTAAGAGAAGAAGAAGAGATTGCCGCTCAGGTCAGGAAGTCCTCCAAGAAGAGGCTGAAGGTAAGCCACTGGTCATCTAGCTGGTCATCTAGCATGGGGCAGTTGAATCCTCTGTCACATGAATGGCAGAGAGAGCTTCTCTCCCAGGGTTTTTGTTTTTGTTTTTGTTGTTTGGTGTTGTGTTTATTTGTTTCTAAAGGTGTGAATTGACAGGGAGCAAAGCATGGTTTCTATTTTTTATTTTTTTATTTTTATTTTTTTGCTGAGGCAATTGGGGTTAAGTGACTTGCCCAGGGTCACACAGCTAGGAAGTGTCTGAGACCAGATTTGAACTCAGGTCCTCCAGACTTCAAGGCTGGTACTCTATCCACTGTGCCACCTAGCTGCCCCCAAAGCATGGTTTCAAAGGGTTCTTTACTTGCCTCCTTGAACAGCCATCAATTTCTATTCCTCTCCTTTGGTTCTAGGAGAGAGATCTCTTCTCCCTGGGCACGGACACGCACAAGAGGAGGAGGAAGCATTCCTCCGGCGAGTCCTGCTATGGAGGTGAGGACAGGAGCGGGACCGCAGGAGTCGGGGCAAGGGAAAGGGCTCCAGATGTTGCTGACTCAGTGGCCTATTTAACAGGACAGTGGTTCTTGTTCTGATTGCCGATAAACCAGTGTGAAGGAGGAGAGAGGTGGAGGGCTGGGATTGTGGAGGATTCAGCATAGAAGAACAGTCTTCATTTGTGATACACCAGGTACCAGGTTCCCTGTCCCTCCCCACCATCCACTTGTCTTCTGCCCATTCCTCTCTAGCACCCCTTTTGCCACATGTGGTTCTCATGCCCTCTGGCCTGCACCTGTGGGTCACTTCTCCCTCTTCTGGAACATAACCGCATAGCCACTCCTGACTAAGACCAGTTTTTCTTGGCCATGTAATAAGCACAGCTGAAGAGACTAACCCTTTTCCCCAGTGGGTTTGGCCTGGACACAAAGCCAGACGATACTCTGAATTCTAAATTATAACCTACCTTAATCCCACAGCTCTGTTCCATCCTCTGGGGTGTGCTCTGTTTGGTTGCCTGCGAAGACTCCTGAGTGGCCCGCTGCCTCCCAGGTCCTGAGGCAAGCGGTCACGCCGAGCCAGGACGTGCGTGGGCATTTACTTCTGAATGCTGCAAACCATGTAGAGGGTCACCCCTCTCCCCTTCCTGTTGGCCTCTTTCTTCCTCCTGCTGGTGGGGTGTCTGGTGAGAAGGGGAAGCACTTTAGATGGTGCCTCCTACCATTCTGAAACTCTTCCTTTTGATGATTTTCAGATCTTTCACCTTTGGAGTCGTCACAGAAGAAAAAGAAGAAGGTGGTACCGAGTCCCCCGCCCTCCGATACAGCCATGGACCTGCTGAAGGCCATCACATCCCCCCTTGCAACAGGTTCCAAGCCCCCCAGAAAGACTGGGGAGAAATCCTCATTTTCTTCCTTTAGCTCCTCAAGCTATTCAGAAAGCAAAAAGGAGCAGCACCCCAGAAAAAAGGGGAGCAGCAGCAGTGGTGGGGATCTCTCCCTTGAGGACGGTGGCTTCCATAAGGCCAAAAAAATGAAGCCGCTTTATGTGAATACAGAGACCTTGACCTTGCGAGAGCCAGATGGCTTAAAAATGAAACTTATTCTCTCTCCAAAAGAGAAGGAAGGCAGGACAGGTGACGATGAGCCTTTTCAGAATCCTCCTCCACAAGGAACAATGAAAAAGTCCTCCAAGAAATCAGCTCGAGATGAGCAGGGCACTTTCCTCCTTGGGCACGAACTGCAGAGTTTCCTAAAAACGGCCAGGAAGAAGCACAAGCCAGCCCCAGACCAGCATCCCTCTCCTGGCCCCGAAGGCTTCTCCTCCGATGCCTCCCTCTTTTCAGAAGCCCACGGCACTGACTATGAGCTCTCTAGCCTTGAGCCTGCCCTGGAGTCGGGCTCATCCTCGGGAGCTGAGCTGGAGGCAGGTGAACTGGTAATTGATGACTCTTACCGGGAGATCAAGAAGAAGAAGAAGAGCAAGAAGAGCAAGAAGAAGAAGGACAAGGACAAGGACAGGCACAAGGAGAAGCGACACTCCAAGTCCAAGAAGAGCCCTGGACCCTCTGCTGGGACCACGGCTGTAGGGGAAGTCACCGGGGCGAGCCCTGGGCCCCTGCCCCCAGCGAGCACACCTTTCCCAGCAGCCGTGCCTCCACCCCCACCACCAGTCTTCCATCCTGATGGGCAGAGCGAGAAGAAGAAGAGGAAAGAAGAGAAGGAGAAGGAAAAGGCAGAGAAAACAGAAAAGGTAAAGAATTGGTCAGCTGGGGGGAAGGATGCCTGAGGCAATCAGGGCCGAGGAGTTTCCTTAATTACTTTCCCTGTCCTTTCACCACATCCCCGCTTACTCGGCCGGTGCCAAGGAGGGTTTCCAATCTCAGCAGTGTGGGTGTGAGGAGAGCAGTAGCCAAACAGGGACACCTTTTAGAGGCCAAATGGAAATGGCCAGAATTGCGAGAGTAGTAACTAATCACATGAATGAAACTCGTTTTTGTCTTTCCTGAGGATTCCAGACAAGATGATGTTCTGAGGTGGGTTTGGGGATTTTCTTGTTTTTTCTTTACATTCACTATTTGAAATGCAAAATCACCTGGCTTTGATCTTCAGAAAAATGAGATTCCTGCCAAGTGACTCTTCTGTAGTCTATGATTGTAAGCTTCTCACACTTCATTTTTTTGTTATTCTGCAGAAGTGGAATCCAGGAGAAAGATCTAAAGGCACAGTGACAAGGGAACCTTAATGGCTTCTTTACAGGAAAGCAGCTATTATGTCAGAAATTCCCTTCACCTCCTTTTTTTTTTCTCTGAGGCAATTGGGGTGAAGTGACTTGTCCAAGGTCATACAGATAGGAAGTGTTAAGTGTCTGAGGTCAGATTTGAACTCAGGTCCTCCTGACTTCAGGGCTGGTGCTCTATCCACTGTGCCACCTAGCTGCCCCCCTTCACCTCCATTTTTAAGTAGCACAAAGTAGTTTTCTTCTTTGTAGAGGTTACCTTTTTTAAACAACAAAGCTACTTCTCTCATTGAAAAAAATCCTAATTAATCTGAAAAACATCTATGGGGGAGAAGCTAGGATAGAAGATGAGGAAAGGCTATTTTGCATTTTAGGGACCAGTGGGACATTGAAACAAGACTGTCTGCTAGGCAGTTGGAAATGGATCTAGAGCTCAGGAGAAGGGACAGCGGTGGCAGATGGAGACCTCATCAGTAAGTGGGATCTCTGAAACAGGAGAAGTGGACAAAGGATTCCATCCTAGGAAGACAGAGGAGAGAGAAGGAGTAGGCAAGTGTAAAATGATCCCAATGCCAGAAGCCAGCAAGTGGAAGGTTCAAAAACAGGGAGGAATAATCAGGGTCTCATGCTCCAAGCTAGTAGAGGATATGAGGATTGAAGAAAGGCCACTGGATTTGGCCATTGGGATCCTGGCTGTGGGTGACTGAGCAGAGCGATAGCCTTAGAATGACCAGGGTGGAAGCCACAGCACAAAGCGCTTGTGAGCAAATGGCTACTGAGAACATGGTGGCAGGGGCAGAATGCCATTCAGAAAAAGGGGACTAGGGAGCAGCTCAAGGTAAAGGAAGTCAAAGAGCCAGTGGAGATAGACTAAAGATGCTCTAAAAAGAGGATGTCACCAAAGAGTTGGGAAGAACTGGACTTCAAAGTGAGAGATAGGAGTTTAGTACTGGAAACACTAAAAGAGAAAAGAAAATACATTAAGAAAACAACTCAAGGTAGAAAGGAACTGTCAGCATGGTCTTGTATTTTTTTCTCCAGGACTACCTGCATCAGTATAGATTTTATTTAGTGCCTCCTATTTGGCCTGGTCTGACAATATAGATAAGTTGGTAGTGGGGAGAGTTAATGAGGCAAGAGGTATTAGAGAAGATGGGGTTAAAGTATCCAGTCTTGTCTTCTCCCTCATTTTAGCCAAATATAGTTAGAAAGGATCTTAGGGGGAAAAAAATCCTAGAATTGGAAGGAACCTCAAAGATCAACACATCTGACCCCTCCCCAAATATAAATCTCTGTGGGCAGAACCCTGACAGATAGTCAGCCAACCTTGAGGGGAAGAAACTTTAGGGACATCCCAAGGCAGCTCCTTCCTTCTTTGAGCATCTCCCAGTGTAGCAAGGTCTTCATACTGAGCTGAAATGGATTCCCAGTGACTTAGTCATTCCAATCCCTTCTTCATCTGTTGAGTATCTGGAGGTTTTCCAGCAGCATTCTCAGGTGGGCTGGATACAGGGGAGGGAGCAAGTTTAAGTTCAAATAGGTTTTGGCACTTGAACCCAGTCTTTTCTGCCTCTAATCCCAGGGCTCATTCTGTGACTTTGGCAGTGCTAGGCAGAATATCCAAGCCCTCTTGAATGAGATAGCTACTATATCCTCCTGAAATCTTTTTTTCTAGGCTAAGCATCCTCATCTTTTTCAGCCAATATCATAAAACATGGCTTGTCATCTTCTCACCATCCTGGTCACTCTCCTCTTGATGACCTACTTCTTGACACTCACTATCCCTCCTGAAATCTGAATTGGGAGAAGAGTAGCATTTAGAGAGCTGGTGTACTTCGTGCCAGGGAGACAGAGTCAGAAAACAGGCACACAGTAAACTGTAATGAGACATAGCCTTATGAGTTTGGCAGAGGTGCTGATATCAGCGATGCAATGCAAAACTTAACCTCTGCAGGGCAGCTGCAATGGAGGTGGAAGTCACAGTGACCTTAAGATAAGAAGGCTCTTCACCTCAGAGGGTGAGGTCAAGGGGGCAGAGGGAGCAAGGTGGGAGAGAATGTGGGCCAAATGCTTGATATTTGTAGGATATCAGAAGTAGTTAAAGAGGCTGACCCACCCATGGTGATGGGAAGAAAATGGTTCTCACTCTTGGCAGAGAAACAGAGAGGGTAGTAGTTTCACGTCCTGAAAGTAGTAAAGGAAATAGGCAGAATGTTCTGGAAGAAAACAGCCAGGGATATAGTGTCATCAGGAAGAGCCGGGCAGGGTTAGAGCAAGGAGGAGAAGGGATAGGTGAAAGAAATAAGGCTTAGAAGCATTTCCCCTACCACTCTGGGAAGAGGGTATTGTACAGGGCATATTAGAAGGAAACAGGAAGTTGCAGAACATAGTAGATATGAGACATACAACAAGGTTAGTAGAAGTTTATTTGTGAAAGCTCAGAGACAGAGATGGAGGGCTGGGAAGAGGGTAAAAATATTACAGTTCCAACCCCAGAGCTGGACTTGGCCAGATCTCCTGTAAATAAATAGCATAGCAGGAAACATTCTGGATAAAAGAAAAATTGTCCAAAAACAGCTCAAGATTATTTCGCAGATAGCCATCAGTAGAAGTGAAAACTTTGGGGACTGGATTTGTTTGTCTTTATTAAGAAATGGAGCAGGCAGGATATCCCCAGTTAAGAAACATTTTAAAACCATTTTTAATCAATCATTAACATCCATAAGCTCTAGAGAGCAGCTTAACATTCACTTCTCAAAATTTTTAAAGACATTTCAAAAACAGTATCATCATTTTTTATATCTAGAGATAGTTAGATTTGACATAGAATTATACTCTCTGCTTACTGGTGAAACTGAGGCATGAGACAGTATGTTCACACAAGGCTTATTAAAAATGGGTTCTAGATGCCTTCCTGCAATCTGGTCTTCCCTAAAAGCAGTACTGCCTCAGATGATGGTGACTCCAAAATCTCAGAATGCCCGTTGAGAAGCAATTTCTGAAGTTCAGCACTTATTGAGACTACTACTTTGTCCCTTACACTTGTAAATCATTTTATGATCCTGGAAGCATTGTGGACCCTTGAAAAGGATCGCATTTGTTATGTCTTTTTTTTTTTTTTTTTAAATTTCACAAACTCATTCATTAAACACTAAAGTGCTTTTGAAGGCTTTCTGGATAAAGAAGGTGAAGTTGAGAGCTTTGTCTTGTGTGTCACAGAAGCAGCAGAAGTTAGTGCTCAGGGAACATGAAGATCTGAACTGCAGCAGACAGAAGCAAAGCCTGTGACCGTGGTGCTTAGATGTGGGAGATGAGGTTGTGAGAAAAACTGGTAAGGATGCTTCCAATGAGAATGCTCCTGGTGAGGATGCTCCTGGTGAGAATGGTCCTAATGAGGATTCTCCCAGTGAGGATGGTCCTGGTGAGGATGATCCCAATGAGGATAGTACTAATGAGGATTCTCCTGGTGAGGATGGTATTAATGAGGGTGCTCCCAGTAAGGATTCTTCTGATGAGGATAGTTCAAATGAGAATGCTCCTGGTAAGGATGGTTCCAGTGAGGATGTTCCTGGTGAGGATACTCCTGGTAAGGATGGTCGCGGTGAGGATGCTCCTGGTAAGGATAGTCCCGGTGAGGATGGTCCTGATAAGGACAGAACTAGTGAGGATGGTCCTGGTGAGAATGCTCCTAGTGAAGATGGTCCTGGTGAGAATGCTTCTGGTGAGGATGGTCTTAATGAGATGATCCTGGTGAGGATGCTTCTAGTGATGATGGTCCTGATGAGGATAGTCCTGGTGAGAAT
>JAJPUD010011880.1:16344-52210 GCA_023553655.1 Myrmecobius fasciatus
TGGTCCTAATGAGGATGCTCCTAGTGAAGATGGTCCCAGTGAGGATGGGCCTAATGATGATGATCCTGGTGAGGATGGTCTCAATGAGAATGCTCCTGGTGAGGACGCTCCTGGTGAAGATGGTCCTAATGAGTACAGTCCTGGTGAGAAAGGTCCTAATGAGGATGTTCCCAGAGAGGATGCTCCTGTTGAAGAAGCCTCTGGTGTGGGCACTCCCAGTGAAAACGTTCCTGGTCCTAGTGAGGACTGTCTCAGTCCTGCTAATGGCGAGGTCCCTGGGTCATCAAGAAGGGGATTTGGTCTAGTGGAGTAAGACTCAAATCTACATTGGACAAGGGAAGGAAGGAAAGAAGCAGGAGAAGGAGAGATGAGGATGGAATATGTTGTTAAAAGATTTCCTTCCAAAATAGCTTAAAATATTGACCATTTTGTTGTTTATGATGATTAGCTCGTGGCTATCCAGACCTTGTCCATCTTATTGGGAGGGATCCATATTGTTATTCTCATGTTAGCATGTGTCTGGATGGCTCTTAGGGCTGGGAGAGACTTCAGAGGCCATCTTGACCAACACCTTTTACAGATAATCACACTAGGCCCAGGAAGTTTAAGGTAGTAAAAAAGGCAGGATTTGAATCAGATCCTCCAACCCCAAAGCCAGTGTTCTCCACTGTACCATTCACTTGAAATAAGAACCTTCAATAATTTTTAGCTTGTTGGTGAGCCCACATCTTCTGGACTGCCTCCACAAACCAGTTTCTGTTTTTGCCTTCCAGGGTTAGTCGCTAGAGACATTACAGGTAGACCCAACATAAGTGGGTGTGCATGTGGCCAGACAGAAAGGTCCCTCTGTTATAGGTGTCTGACATTCCCCTGGGCTGGCCGTTAGGGTTTGGCCAGATTTGCTGCCAGGGATTAGAAGTTCATTATTTAATGAACTACTTTGTTTTCCATAGCTTCCAATGCCTTTCTTCTTTTTAAGCTTTTCTCACTCTTGCTTCTTCCCCACGTGAGCTTCACATGAATTGTGCCCTGTCCCAACTTCTCACTCCAGCACTGGTATTGAGTTTAACATCCACTTTGTATTTGAGAGATGTTGCAAAGGTGAAACAAACCAATCATGCTTGGCAACAGATTGGCAACAGTGTGTCTCATTCTGGGTAATATTGTGAGAAGGAAAATTGGGCAGTCTCCTTAGAAAAAATTATAAGGGACTCCTGGCTGCTTGCCATAGGGGGATTAGAGTCCTTCCATCTAGGACTCCCAAAGTTAATAGGGGTTTTTAAATAATTAAATTTTATTTAGATTAACTTTTGTGTTAAAATGTTATTAGCAATTTTTAGATTTAAGGAAAGTTTTTGGAGTAGAAATTATGATTTTTATTTACAGTATGTAGTATCTAAGACAGTTTTCAGCTGGAAATAGAGATCTGATAGGCTTTTTTTCCTTGCCATTATTCTTAATTCTTGGTACTAGGGTTAAAAAACAACAACTGAAAAAATATTGTCAGTGAGGTGAAAAAATGTGTGTGTGTGTGTTTGCAAACATATATGTGTGTATGTACGTGTGTTTATTCATTGTTTATGTATCTTGCATACCAAACCCTTACAAAGAAATTTAATACAAAATTTTTCCGCATTCACTCACTTCCCTTCTTAGCCTAGGTTCATTAATGTTGTCTATGCAGAAGCTTTTCCATTTCATGTTATTATATTTCTCTCTTGTATCTTCTGTCTCCAACCCTTATTTTGTCAAGAATCCATCTCCTACTCAGATCTGTAAGAGGTCTGTGGTCTGTTTCTCTTCTCATTTTTTTTATTGATATGGTCTTTAATATTAGAGTCACATATATATATTTAGAATTTTATTGCAGAGTGCAGTGAAAGGTGTTGGTCTAAGCCTCATTGCTGTCAGACTGTACCTCTCACTTTCCTAGCACCTTGTATCACATAGGGAGATCTTGCCTTTATGTTTCTAATTTTCCCTTGTTTAATCTGTTATATTTATTAATTTGCCTCTATTTTTTTAACCGGTATCAATGGATTCGTTGACTGCTGCTTCATAATATAGCTTGAGGTCTGGAAATGCTATACCTTCTTTATCCCTACATCTTTTCATCATTTCCCTTCATATGCTAGATATTTTATTATTTATAAATATATTTTATTTTATCAAGTTCTATGAACTATTCCTTTGATAATTTTATTCACATAAAATTAAATATTTAAATTAACTGGTCACATTATCATTTTACATTCATGTTATATTGGCATGGCCAAGCCAAGAATAATGAATATTCTTCCAGCTATTCAAGGGTTTGTTTGTTTTTTTCCCTTTACGAAAAGCATTTTATAATGTACAGTCTTTTATGTGCTTTAGTAAATCTTTTTTTTTTCCCCCCACCCTCTGAAAGTAGATTAGCTTTGTTACAAGGGATAGTTCCCAGGATGGGAAGGAAGAAGGGATTTGGTGGGGGTTTTTTGTTTTTTTTTTTTAATTTTTTTTATTATTTTTAAAATTTTATTTTATTTGCAAAACATATGTATGGGTAATTCTTCAACATTGACCCTTACAAAGCTTTCTGTTACAAATTTTCCCCCCCTACTTCCCACCCCTCCCCTAGATGGCAGGATATCCACTACATGTTAATTATGTTAGAATACTTGACAAATCGAATATATGTATACATATTTCCACACTTATCATTGTTGTGCAAGAAAAATCATATCTACAAGAAAGAAATATCAGATAAAGGAAACACAATGTAAGCAAACATCAATCGAGAGTATGAAAATGTTGTGTTGTGGTCCACATTTCACATAAGGGATTTGTTTTGAAAAGAATGTGATATAGAAACAAAAAGTACTGATAAAAATGAGATAAAATTTGACAGAAAGTAGGTGAACTTTGGGGAAAGAACTAGGGTAGTACAAATCTAAAATATACCAAAATAGTACCAAATATAAAAAGGACATGATCAAACTGGAAAATGCCCTTTTCTTAGAATCTATAGAATAGTGAGCATCCATTAAATGTTGAGGTTCTCTTTCTCACGAAATTTTAACTTTCCATGGAGACAGTTCTCACATTGGAATTCCACTAACTCATGAGCAATATTAACATGGGAACAGATACATTCATCTTGTCAAGGGACTAAAAGGCAACATTCAATCACATCATATATGCTAGTGATTTAAAAAAAAAAAAAACTAGACTAGCCCATTATTTTGTGGTAACACAACATCCATTTACTGATTTTTACAGAAAGCTAAACCGCTTCACTGACAGAAGTTCCTTGAATATCTCAATTAGAGACTAGTGAAATGATGTTTTTTCCCTAACATTTGAAACTTTTTCTACCAATGGAGAAAAGTGTTTTCTTCTCTTGTACTAATGATAGCCGGGGAATTGGTGGGAAGAGTATTGGAAGGGAAATCAATCATTCTGGATTAGGAAGGCTAAAGGTGAGATGGAAGTAATGATTGACTCCATAAAGTGGTCTCTGCTCTCCTGATGATGTCCCTTCCCCTTCTGGGCTTTAGTCTCCTAATACATAAAATGTGAAGTGTGAACTGGATGACCTCCTGCTAAAGTCTTGTGTGGATGCATGATTTTTTCAAAAGAGCAAAGAAATCAAGTCATTTTCACTTAGGAATTGAAAAGGCGGGAACATATACAGACGGCTTTGGGTTGGTGTTTTTTTCCCCCAAGTCACGAATAAACAAGAAGGCAAGTACCAGATTTATTGTTTAAAGTTTCTCATGTTGACATAGAAGACTCAAACATTTATTAGCTGTCTGACCCTACGCAAGTCACTTAACATATGTCTGCCTTAGCTTCTTCAGCTGTCAAATGGGGATAGCTGCTACCTTCCAGGGTTGTTGTGAGAATTTGTTGAGAAAAGATTTATAAAGCACTTAGCAAACTTTAAAATGCTATATAAATGCTAGCTAGCTGTTGTGGTGGTGGTGGTTTAGTTAAAGTAGCTTTTGGTAATGAAGAAAAAAACCCAGAATACATTATCTTATTTTGTTTCTATTTCAGTGCCTTAGGATTTTAAGGTAAAGATTGAGTGCCCAGCACCAATCTTGCTGAATTGGTTGTGGTTCACTTTTACTTTACAAATACAATTAAAATATCATTTAGATACATTAAGTGACTTGTGTAACATCAGAAAGCTAATAAATGTTTGAGTCTTCTATGTCAACATGAGAAACTTCAAACAATTTAATCTGAAAGAAAAAAAGCAAACAAACCATTTTAAAATGACTACTATGTTTCAAAGCACCAAAAAACGTCTGAGATGAAGGCATCTCAGATAAAATCTTCTCATCTCATTTAAAGAAATTGTGAAACTGGTACCTTTAACTGATCCATCTCTGAGGTACAAAGATATGTAATAACTATACCATTTTTTAAATTTTCAATATTATTTTATTATTTTCCAAGCACATATAGAGGTAGTTTTCAATATTCTTTTTTCTGAGACTTTTATGTTCCAAATTTTTCTCTCTCCCTCCCTTACCTCTCCCCTCCCCAAGACAGCAAATAATCTGATATAGATTAAATATTTGCAGTTCTTTTAAATGTATTTCCATATTTGTCATAAATAACTATACTTCTGAGAAAAGCCAGCTGGTTTTGTCTTTTATGTTTTCAGTCCTAACTCTGCCTCATTCTAATCAGTCAATAAGCATTTATTAAGTGCCTACAGTGTGCTAGGCACTATGCTAAACACTTGCAATACAAAGAAAAGCAAATGACAGACCCCCTCCTCAGGAAGCTTACAGCCTAAAAGGATTCCTTCCTTCACTCGACAAACATTTATTATGTACTCTTAAGTATTGTGCTAGGTCCTGGAGGGGGGGAGGGGAGAGGTGTGCAAAGGATACACAATCCCTAACTTCAAGGAGGTTATAATCCATAACTAATGATGACACATCTGCTCCTGGACTATCTGAAAACCCTAATTTGGAACCATTTCCTTTGATGGAACAGCACAGAAACCCTTCTTCTTTGTCCCCTTGGGTACCAAGTTTCTAAATCTGTGTCCTAATTATGTCTCGTCCTGTTCTCTTTTCTCTCTGGGGCTAGCCAAAGAAGAAGAATATGTCTGCTTACCAGGTGTTCTGTAAGGAGTATCGGGTCACCATTGTGGCAGAGCACCCAGGAATAGGTAAGGCCACATCTCCCCTTCGACCTCAGGCCTCTCAAGGAGCCCCCCTGGGGCAGGCTGCCTCCTCATGCCTTGTAGGGACTCCTGCATGAATGGGAAGAAGGCCAGATCTGTTTCTGGCTTCATTTCTGATGTTATTTAAGTAGGTCAGATTAGCATCTGAAATGTTAAATACCTGTTCTATAAATAGAAGATAATCCATCATAGAAGTACCCAGTGAATATTGATGTTTTGGGAGAGTATGTATATTAGACTTTGTTCCCCAAGAGGCTGCTGCAAACTTTCCATACTTGGGAGGACCTGGTCTGGACCTTCTTGTTTACATGCTCTTGCCTATGTCCCTGGGGTCTGGCTGTAGAGGTCAGAGTATAACCCACTGCCGTAGATGGTCTTTTTCTCTGGTCTTCTAAGCAGCTGACATAATGGCATAAACCCTGTAGGAAAAGTCAGGAGCCCTGGCTTCACCCCTAACCTTCTCTGTGACCTTGGGGGAGCCCATCAAAGCTGTCTAACCCCAGCTTCCTTCTCTGAAAACTGCCTGCCTGCCTCCCATACCTCACAGGTGACAGCTAAGAGGAAAGCACTTTAAGATCTATGAAATGCCATACAAATTAAGATATGGTTAATGTGTGGCCCACTCTTCTCGTGTCCAGATGATCGCCTCTGAGACAGGAGAAGGGAGAAAAACTTCTTTGGTTCTGTTTTCTCAGGTATTTGTCCTATAGAGGCCTAAGGGATTCCTTCTTTATTTGTGTGAAAGCATAAGTTGACAAGTCCTGTTATTAAGTATTTGTTGGATGTGTTGAAGAAAGAGTACCTTTGGGAGCCAGACTTTTAGGGATTTGGTGCTAGGTTTTCTCTGAGCTGGGCTGGAGGCCTGTGCATTTCGTCCAGACAGACCAACAGTGAATTCAAGCCTGACCTTCCTAAATGCTTACATACACTCTTGTCACCTATTTTTGTTCCTTTTTTAACGGAATTGTTTGTCCATATTGGATATTTACCTTTTTTTTTTCTTTTTTGCCAGATTTTGGGGAACTGAGCAAGAAATTGGCTGAAGTATGGAAACAGCTGCCAGAAAAAGACAAACTGGTAAATGTCCAAATAATCATTTAGAAGCTTCTTGTGGCTGGAATACTCCTCAATACCCTGGCTTCATCAGGGAGATTTTGAGTTCCTCCTGGCCTCAATTCATAGAGGCTCTTGGGCAGTGAATCCAGAGTCCAAGGGAGAGCCAGCCAGAACCTGCCATTCCTTGGCATGCCCATCAGGAGCCCCAAAAAGCCACTGGAAACATGACTTTGTACCTACCAGAACCAAGTCACTTCAGGGACCCTAGAGCCAGAGATCTTTAAATCTGACCCCCCATCCCCTGCTTTTTTACAGGGAGGAAAGATGTCAGGGGCAGAGGGCAAAGCATGAGTTCCCTGGGGCCTTCGGCCAATAAGTCTGAGATTGGATTTGATCCCAGGGCTTCGCAGATCCAGGTCCAGTGCCCTGTACTACACACTGCCATGCTGCCTTTCAGATTTTTCTATAACTCGGTCTAGGTCTTTCCTCCCCCAGCGAAGTTCACAGCTTTCCACACTTCTGCAGACTTGTGGCCAGAACCTCGTGGTGCTGAGCCCTCAGGTGTGGGGCTTCTAGCTGCTCTGCGTCTGTGGCCCTGGAGATGATGATTGTCTCTTCAACAGGGCAGTTTTTAGCCTTTCTGTGCCACCCCCTGAGGATGGACCAGAGGCATTGTGGGCCTTCCTGTGACCCTAATAAGCTCTGCCCATGGGTGCTCCCCCGCCCTACCTGTTGTGGGCACTTATGTCATTGACCACATCCCCATGGTGGATGTGATGTGTAGCCAGGTGTCCTCCCTGCCCTGAGAGGGTGGTAGGAAAAGCAGCCCTTTGTGTGAGGAAGCAGCCCCAGGCTCTCCTCTCCAATCGGCCTCCCTGGTGTCCTCCCCTCGAGCCCAGTTCCCCCACATTATGTGTCTCAAGGAGCCAACTTGACCGAGGGGAGAATATCAGGAACCTCTTTTGTGGGGCTCACTTGGCCTCCAAACAGAAGCAGAATTGGAAGGGATGCCCAGTCTAGGCCATGACAGTGCAGATCCCACGCCACCTAAACTACAGGACACTCTCCTTACAACAGCCCCAGTGGGGAAAGCTTCCTGCAGGTTGTTAACCCCCGAGTAAAGCTGAAAAAACTGAGCCTCTGAGAAGGGGAATGTCCCTGTCATGCAAACCCCAAGGCCAGACCTGGACAGAAAACCTCTCTTCATCACTCTTAGAGGGGCCCACCTCTATTCACTGGTCACTTTGAGCTAATTCTATTGTTAGACCATATTGTTAGTCATCCTTACAAAAAGCCTCAGTTTGCTTTTCTGCTGCCTCTGTGCCCTACACGATTCTCCTTCCAGGTCAGCCCGTGATTCCCCCCCAAAGCCTTTCTCCAGCCCCAGCAGATCCTCCTAGGCTTTTTCCTCCAGTTCCCACCTCATCCCTGATACCCGGTTTGAGACCCTGACTGAGGACTCTGCATTTCCTTCCCCCTTCTAGGCCCCATCAAGGCCCACACTAGTGCAGCCTCCTGAAAGCAGAACCTTGTGCTGTGGTTGAGTCACTGTGAATTTGGGCCGGTCTTGCTGTCCTCCAGCACCCCCATTTCTTTTTCTTATGCACTCTCATCCTTCCCTGTGCGGATTTCCCAAGGAGGGATGCAAGAAAACATCTCATTCCTTTTTAACAATTGAAGCTTGGAAGGCTTGTGCAGGTGGTGGTGTAGCCACTCATGCTCTACAGGATCCTAACCTATTAGATTTCATTTACCAGGCCGGCTGGCCAGACTATAGAATCCTAACCTTGGCATCCTACATTTTGGTGATCCCCTCTCATTTAAATCCTCTTTATATTGGCCGGGCATCCCATCTATCCCTTTGTCAAAATCACTGATAAAAATGCAACCAGCCCAGGACCAAGGAGAGATCTCTGCAGTGCTATACCAGATACCTTTCCTTTGGTCTTTGGTAGCCTATTAATTCTTTAGGTCCAATTAAATCAATTCCACGTCAAATTAATTGTACTCTTATTTAGCCCGTACCTCTGTCACAAAAATATATTGAACGATTTTGCTTAGTACCTGGCTAAACTCCAGGAACGCTTTGTCTATAGCACTGGACTAGCAACTAGCCTGTCATAAAAGGAAATCAGATTAATGTGTCATGACTTGTTCAGGATGAAACCATGATGACTGTTAGTGACTTCTTGCTTCCCTTACTTTTTGTATGATTTTATTTGTTTTCCATGGACCTATTTTAATATGGAAAGAAGGTAGCTTAAGGGCAAGCCCTGGGGCTATCTCAGGAAACTGTGGGAAGAGCATAAAGAGAGTGGCTCTCTACGATTGAGAGTCAAGGATCCATGGTAGAAATCCTGATTCAGGGTCTGGCTTTGGTGTTGAGCAGGGCCCTAAGGGAGCACATGAGAAATTGGCAGTCAGCTCCTTCCACGCTCCTGGTGTTTACAATTCTGCCCCTAGAGTAAGACCCTCTAGAATTTTTCCAGAAACTGAAGTCAAACCCAACAGTTTTTAGTTTCAAGGCACCATATTTTTACCTTTAAAAAGTATACGTCCCAAAAAGAAAAAAGAAAGAAAAATATACATCTCAGGTCTTCTGTCTCCTCCATATTCAAAAAATGTTTCTCACAGTAGTCGAACATTTCCCCCCATTGTGGTTCTCTCCATAACCTGTAGGGTGGTTCTTCCAAGCCCAGGGCTGTGACCTATAGAGAGCACACCAGAGTGCTCCTCGATATCAGTCACTGCTTTCATAAGCTGCCTATTTTCTTTTTCTTTTTTTTGCTTTTTGCTGAGGCAATTGGGGTTAAGTGACTTGCCCAGGGTCACACAGCTAGGGAATGTTAAGTGCCCGAGACCAGGTTAGAACTCAGGACCTCCTGACTTCAGGGCTGGTGCTCTATCTACTGTGCCACCTAGCTGCCCCATAAACTGCCTATTTTCAGTGGTCTTGCATTTGGGCCCAAAAGCCTGGGCTGCCAGGCAGAGCCAGCGGTCAGAGAGCATCGTTTGAGAGAAGCATGCTAGCTGCGTGTGGTCTGAAGCCTGAGCAGAAGCAAAATCACAGATAAGATCTGCATCGATCTGGGCAGCTGTGGAGCACCTGCCTGATCCACTAACGATGTGCTGTTGTACTGGGGGTGAAAAGCGATCGCCTATTTGTGCAAATGACGACACAACCTCGTCAAGGAAAGGCAGGCCACGAGTGTTGTTAGGGGTGAACAGTTTTAACCCAGGACCTCTCTCTTCAGAGTCAGATTCATTTGTCCATTAATCGTTCATTCAGCAGCCATTTATTATTAGCTACCATGATCATTATTCACATTTCTATGATACTTAAAATCTATAAGACATTTTCCCCACAATAATCAACACTGTGAAGTGGATAGTAAATTATCATTATTATTGTTATTATTTCCACTTTACAGATAAGTAAATCCTGACCTGGGAGAGAGCCCTGACTTGCTCAGGGGCACCCTGCTAATCAGCATCAGAGGGAGACTGGCCCAGGTTCCCCCCTCTCTGTGTTCCCACAGACAGACCAACAACATCTGCCCTAGCCATAGCCCAGAGAAGACAGAGTGCTGTAGGAGAGCTCCAGGAAGCAAAATGAGAGTCACACTTTGAAGGACAGTTAAGATTTTAGAAGGAGAAGGCCATTCCAGCCATGGGGAGTAGTGAAAACAGGGAACATACCAATTCTGCTTTTAGAGATTAAATCTGCCTGACCCTGGAGCAGCTCCCTGCCGCTGAAGCTGCTGCCTCCCAAACTCCCTGGGGAGAGACTCTCTGTTCATCAGAATGGATTATCCATGGGCCCTGGCTCACCAAGAGCTTAGCCCTCATGTGAGCTAAATGTCAGGCTTTTATTTTGACAATCCATCTCACAGGTTCCCACCACCCAGGGCCTCCTTTCTTGAGTAGACCTCATCACTGGGCCTCCGACTTGGGCCTCCCCCTGAGCCCAGCAGGCCATTCATTTTGCCTCTTCCTTCTTGTTCCCCTTGCCTGAACATCCTTCTCCACCCTTGCTGTCTATGCAGGTCTGGAAACAGAAGGCCCAGTACCTCCAGCACAAACAGAATAAGGCCGAGGCCACCACAGTGAAGAGGAAGGCGACCGCTGGCTCTGAGGGGGCCGTGAGAGTCAAAGGTGGGAGCGAAGGTGGTCTCCCGCTCTGGGAGGTATCGCATACCCTCCCATACGCATGCAGGGCATTGGACTGACTGACCCCCGAGGGCAGAGTGGGGGCCGGCAAGGCCTGGGCCGTGGGGAGGTATGAATTGTAAAAGGCATAACGAGCCCATCACTGTCTGGCACTCAGTTCAGTCACCTAGGCTCATCTCCTTGTTTTCTTCCTTTGGCCTTAGCTTCTCCTACTGGAGTGATGTCACCTCATAAAAAGTCCCCTTCCAGCACGGTCGTGTTATCTTCCTCCCCAGCCAAAGTCCCTGACACAGACCCCATTGATGTAGCTGCACACCTTCAACTCTTGGGAGAATCCCTGAGCCTTATTGGTCACCGGCTGCAAGAAACAGAGGTGAGTAGGGCAGCTTCCCTTCAGTCTTACCTCTGTGCTTCTCGCAAGTCACCCTTGACCTTCTAAAAACCACATCCATGTCTGTTATAATTATCTTTATATTATATTTATCTTTGCAATTTATTATGTTATCATTATGTTATGTGTTGTTACATTGAATTATATTGCCTTTTTATCATTATCTTTATATTATAATTATTTTTATGGCCCTCCCTGCCAGATTAATCTACTTAAAATATGGCTTTGATCAGACTCTTTCCCTGCCCATAGATTTTGAGTGGCTCTCCTTGGTGCATGAGGACACACCGGATCCAAGACCTTCCTCTTGCTGGTCTCACCCTGAACGTGCCCTTAACTTCCTTCTCCTTCCTTCTCCTTCATTGGCTTTTGTCCACAGCATTTCCTTCCCCATGAAGCCGGTCCCCTCCAGGGCCTTAGGGCATTTTGTTTGTGCCTCTCTTAGGATCCTCCAGTTATAAGCATGTACATTCTGTCTCAATCCTGTGCCCAACTATAAGATCAGAGGCCAGGGACTGCCCTTCCTCCTTGGGTCTCCCTGGTGCCTGGCACAGAGAGTGTGCTTGATAAGCATGTGCTCCATGTGAGAACATGGTCCCGGGGATTCTGCAGGTAATTAGCATCTGCTTCCTACCCAGCAGACTCTTTATGATTATTTTTTTTTTGGTTTTTTTTTTTTTTTTTTTTTTTTTTTTTTGCTGAGGCAATTGGGGTTAAATGACTTGCCCAGGGTCACACAGCTAGGGAATGTTAAGTGTCTGAGACCAGATTTGAACTCAGATCCTCTTGACTTCAGGGCTGGTGCGCTATCCACTGAAGCTGGCTATTTTTTAAACCAGAGCGTCAAAAAGAACCATCCTCATGTTCAGCCAGGGGCAGCATGGGCTAGGTGACTGCACTAGGAGTTGGGGGATCAGGTGTGAATCCTGGAGGTGACCCAGGAATCCTGTGGGGCTGCCACCGGCAAGCCCAGTAACACTGGATGTGCCTCTGCTGGTTTCTCTCAAATCCTTATTTCTTTCAGAGTTTTCTTCTGCCTTTGTCAAAGCAAAGGCCAATTTGGGGTGATTGCTCACAGCCTAGGGGCCCAAACCAGTTGGTTACCAAAGACATCCATTCTCTTCCAACCTTAGAAATAAGGTTAGATTTTTCCTGATTCCTGATTTATACTTCCTAAAAGGCTTGAATTGGAGAGAATTTGTGGGATAAGGAACATATTTGCTTCATGCTATCCCGAGGACCTTCTACTTCCTGAGAATAGGTAATCGACAAGGCCCTCCGCTTGCTACCTCTAAGTCATACCTGGCTCTAGACATGCTTGGGAAGGCTCGTCCTTTGACATGAGGGAACCCACAAAGTAACTTCGGGATTGCCCATCTTCATCATTCCCTCTGTCTTCTCAGCAGATTCTCTCTTTGGCTGACTCTGCATTTGATCCTTCTGATGAATCCACAGACTACTTGAGCAATTTTATCAGTTTCCTCAACGTGATGGCCACTTTTCAGTCAGGAAGTCCCCCTAGGTCTATCTATAGAAGGTACAACACCTTCCGAGAGGCAGTTGAAGTCATTATGAACTTTAATCAACAGATGAATTTGGTGGTTGACTTTATAAAGTGTGTCGTGTAAGGCAGCCCCCTTGGGGCCCTCCACTCCATTGGCTGGCACAGCACTAAATCTGTTTCCTTTCACCTTGAGGATCATGGCAGATGATTTAAGAGTGTAAAATTCTCTAAATGCAGTTATAGACACACACTCACAGCTGCCCCAGAGCCCGGGGCCCATACCCACTTTTGGCCTGTGGAATGTGTCCTGCCTCAGTGTCTCTCTTGGCACCTCATCCAGTACTCCCTGCAGACAGCTGACAGAGTGGACTGGCAAAAACAGGGCCTGCTTGGCCAAGTAGGCACCCAGGTGCCTACAAAGGATCTGTCTCTTGAGGAGCAGCTGACCCCAATAGAAAGAGCCCACAGAGTGACCTTCCCCCTCCCCCTCCACTGATGATGTGATGGAAGTCACCCAGGAAGCAACCTGGCCTGCTTGGGCCTTAAACCCAAGCTGTGCTGTCATCCTCATGGTGATGAGGCAGGGCATCAGCAAGGATGGGTGAGCGCCCATGGTACCAGCCTACCTAGCGCTTTGAAGATTGGCAGAGCGCCTGACCAACATTTTCTCTTTTAACCCTCACAACAGGTGCCTGCCATTACTGACCACATTTCACAGATGAGAAAACTGAGGCAGAAGTGAAATGACTTGCCCAGAGTTACACAGCTCAGAGTCTAGGGCAGGATTCCCTTTATGGCCTCCCTGACTCTGAAATCACTACACCACCTAGACGATTCTTAGAATGGTTTTCAGCAAAACTCCCAGAAGGGTGGGCAGTAACAGCTGGCATTTGTATACCAGTGTGGTCACAGTGTACTTTACACAGGAGACCCATAGGTGGGCAGGTGGCACAGGGGATATGCTCACAGTGCCTCTTCAGGTTTGGCAGTATGATTATTGCTATTTCCCAAATAAACCAAGAGAGGTCAAACCAGGTGGGCAAGGTCACAGAGGTCCTGAGCGACGGGCACAAGCCTGCAGCCCCTGACTGTGGCCTATGTCTGGGCCCCAGACATGGGGCAGGAGGATGCACAGCTGGCTCCTGACGCTCAGCTGCTCTGTATCTTACTGGCATGGCCAGGGGCCTCAGCCCGGCAGGACAAGAGGTAGAGGGAGCAGCTGCCACACCAGTTCCCACAGCATCCTTTCAACACATCCCACACTGCAGATAACATGAGTATTGTGTGCATCTCATGCAGGATTGTCCGCAGGCACACAGCTCATGAGGGGCCTAGCCGGGCCTGGCATCTAGCTCCCGTGCCAGCCATCTCTCCATCATGCCACCTTTAGAATGCAAGGCATTGGGCCTAGGCACCCATGACTGTGGGGCCGGACACAGGAAGGACCATCGGAGCATTCGTACTGTCACACACCCCGCTCTGGGTGCTCAGAGTGGCCTAGGGGACCGGCCACGCACCCTCATGGGTGGCCATGAGGAGTGACTGAAGTCTGCGACCCCTTTTTTTCAGGGAATGGTGGCCGTTTCTGGAAGTCTGTCAGTTCTTCTCGATTCTATCATTTGTGCTCTCGGTCCTCTGGCCTGCCTGACCACACAACTGCCTGAGCTGAACGGCTGCCCTAAGCAAGTTCTGGTGAGTCGTGCTGGGCTCGAGCATCTGTGCCAGGCCCTGGGGGAGCCCCGCCATGTGTGCATGTGTGTGTGTGCTTTGTGATTGTCCACTGGAGGGAGGGAAATGCCCTGCTTAGAGGGAGAACAGAACTGGGTTCTTTAAGCAGGCTTAGAAAGGAGAAGCCCAGTTAAGTGCTCCACAGGTATATGGCTGCTCTGGCCCACCCATTCTTCCCCATCCAATTCCAGGCTTCCCTGTCTCCCAAATAGGGATAAAGGGAAATCAAAGGAGAACGTGTCTTCCAGCAGCATTACAATTCATAGGCCCTCCCCAGGGCCCCTGCTGGCCCTTCCCCATCTTTTATCCCTCCCCAGGGTCCCTCACTTACCCTCTCCCCTTCTCTAACCCCTTGTCAGGGTCCCTGCTGGCCCTTCCTCATCTCTGACCCCTCCCCAGAGCCCCCGCTGGCCCCCCTCTTCTGTTCTGGGCCGCTCCCCCCCACTCCCCACTCCCACTCTCCAGCACAGAGAGCTCCCCTCAGTCTGGTCCGTGCTCTCCCTCTGCAGTCAAACACTCTGGACAACATCGCCTACATCATGCCCGGACTTTGACAGCCAAGGATTCTGGGACCTGCCCTCTCCCTGCCCCCCTGCTGGCCCGCGTGGACACAGACTGTTCTGGCGCCCTTTGCTGGCTTCTGGGTGTAGGTTTTAATGTTTTTAATACATGTACGATATATACATAGGATTGTAACTACCTACTTTTAACAATTTTATGAAACGTGATGGCCCAGCCAGGGGCAGCCTTGGCTTAAATGTGGGTTTGGGTTTTTAATTTTGTTTTGCTTTTTTTTTCTCCGCTGGTGGAGCAATCTGCCTTAAAATCAAAGAAACTTGGGGCCTGGGGGTCGTTCTGGGCACCGAAGGCATCTCTTTTATGGACAGATAAAACGTGGTGGTTTTGTTCCGAGCCAAGTGTTGTCCCCCAGACCTATCATTGACCGTTTGCCTTATCTATCTTGCAGTCGGAAGTGTACTAGGGAAGAAGGGGATGGGAAGAGGGGAGAGAAAACACAGATCCTTTCAACTCAAGGTGACCATCTCCACTTCTCTGCCAGGTGGGAGATGACAAAGTCATTTCTCTCTGGAGGGAAAGAACAGGTTTAGGCAAGGGATGACTAGCTCCTGGTCCCATCATTAGTCTGGATGGAGGTCCAGGGCCTCCTGGGAGGGCCCAGCCCCCTGGGTGCCAGCACGCCGGACACCCACCAGAGCTCCTCCTGGAATCGCACTTAGTGGGATACGCTGGCAGAGGGCTGGTGGCTCCAAGCCTGGGGCCTGACCTCCCTGTGCCCCTGAGGCCTCTGAGGGCTGCTGCTTCAGGGGCTCAGTGGCGGGAGAAGACATCAGTTAGCTCAGCAGGGCTCTCCCTCGCCGGCCCATCTTCCAGGGTCTCCTAGCATGTAAGTGCTGAGTATTCTGCCCTCTGCTCACAAGGGAGCTGCAGGAACGCACTTGAGTCTTAGGTAGTTTTGTACGTGTGTGTGTGTGCGTGCGTGTGCGTGTGTGTGTGTGTGCATTTTAATCATGTATATTTAACTCTTTAAAATCTGTTAGTTTTTAATTTATCCTGTAAATTTCTGTATATATAATTTAAATAACAAAAAACCTCCACCAGCAGCAGCATGTGGAAGATTGAGATTGGTCAGATTTGTTCCTCTTCCTACCCTTTCCCTCATCCCCCCTCCAGGTTGCCCGAGAAACCCTAACACACCTGTAGCTTGAAGCATTTCTTGACAAAGAAGTATCATTCTTTTAGGATTTTGACTCCTCATGGAAAATTGTGTGGGCTGTGCTAAAGATGAAGGGCTAAGGCGTGTGTGTGTGTGTGTGTGTGTGTGTGTGTGTGTGTGTGTGTGGCCATGCCCTCTTAGCCTTGTTTCCACACAACCAGAATAATTTCACTTTCTCGTAGGAGAGAAAGCAGTTGAAGTTTGGGGGCCCGAGGTCTGCTGAGTCAGGTCTGACCTCTGTGGTCTGCTTCCTGGGGCTCCAGTCCGGCTGGTTCAGAGGAAATTCTTGGGGAGCCTCTGAGGTTCCCCTCCCCCATCACATAGCCATGCTATCACCAAGCTCAGCTTTGGGACAGTCACCAGGAGCTATATGCACATCCCCTCACCATTCAAAGCTGCTGTGCGGTTGAACCGAAAAACAGGGAGGAAAAGGAAGGGATGGGAAGTGGTGGGGTTGGCCTCCTGACCCAAAGCTTTGTTGCACACCAGTTTAAAAAAGAAAAAGAAAAAGAAAAAAAAAAAGCTTCCATTTTAATAAGGAGGGAACACTGAGACTTAGATCCAGAACCAGATGAGGTTCCTTCTAAGTTGTCATTTTTAGAGTAAGGAAATTCTGATGTGGGCCCATTCTTTGTTTTTGTTTTGTTTTCAAAACCGAACCCCATTGTATTTGTATTTAAAATTTGTACACATTTGTATAATAATCTGTACCTTGTGGCATTTGGTACTATTAGAGGGAGAGCTTTGGATTCAGACTCACTTACAGTTTTTATATCATTGCTTTGGTTTGGTTTTTTAAACAAATCCTAGTGGTTTGGTCCAAATCCCATTAAAATTGTATAAAGAAATAAAATTTTGTACTTATATATTAAAACAAAACCCACATTTTTAATATCTGGAGTATCGTCTCATCTGTTTTTTCCCTATGCTGCAAAGCAATAGATATTACACTCTTTCAAGACTCACACCATCCCCCAATTCTCTTTCCCACTGAGAATTCCATCCCCTTTTTCAAATAGAACGTCAGCCTTCGTCATTTTCCTGCTGCACCTCCGGTTGTGCTGTCAGCTTTCACCTTGTGAGCATACTTGTTTGCCCTCTCTGTGTGCCAGGGATAGGGAGTTTTAACAGCCCAGGGGGAAGGGTCCTTGCTCAGTTAAAACTTTTTTTTATTATTTATTTATTTATTTTGGTGCTTCAGTGCACTACTGCTGTAGTGCAAAGCACCTAAGCCAAGCCTTGAATGATTAAGCTGAGGCTCAGGGAGAGAGGGTGATCTGTCACTGACCCAGCTTCATGTCAGGGCCAGGATCCAGAGAGTGATCTTCTGACAGTCACATTACTTGGCCCATCTCTCCACATTAGTTTCATGAGAGTTCTATGAGGTCCCTTCCAAAGGGCCATAGCCCTGTAAGTCCTCACTCGAACCTCCTTTTCCAGTTTCCCCTGTTGCTTCTCTTTATGCTGAATCGCTGGTTGGGGTAACTAGGGACCAAAGCATCCTAACATTGCCTCCCCCCTCCCCAGGTCTGTGATTGGCAGAACATCCCTGATGGCCTATTTAGGTTTTGCAGCATTAGTCATTGTCTAAATGGAGCCCATTCCTACCCCATTCCTTCATCTTCCAGGCTGCAGGGAGTCGCCTTCATCTTCCACTATCCATACTAATGGATTTCTTTCCTCCCTTCCTCAGCCTCACATTAATGGGAATATTAAGACTTGGCTAAAAAGTTGAAAAGACTAGACATGGACAGACACAACAGAGCAGAGATATCACAAGGCTGAGGGGAAGAGAAATTGTGCCTTTATTTTCACTGGAACTGTGATTTTGAGGACTTCCCTCCTATCAGTGCAAATCCGCACCTTCCCTGCCCCTTAAGAGAGTCATCTAGAGGTAGCATGTGACTGAGGCAGGACCTTCCAGCTCTGAGGCTAGCTCCATCCACTGAGTCATCCCACTGCCCATGCCTTTGCCATCGGCTAAAATGGAAATCTGTTAATATTAAGCCCCCTCTGTTTATCTTCAAGAGATTAGGGCCGAGAGGATAATCCCTACCCTCAGAGAGCTAACATTTTACCAGTAGCAAGGTGGAACACTTGCAGAGATAAACACAAAGCTTTGTGTAGGCAAGGGAGGCAGAAAGAAAGGCCCTAGGAGGGAGCGGCTCAACCCTGCTGTCTTTTTGAAAGAAGCTGGGGCTCTAAAGGTGGAGACAGAGGGAGTGCATCCCACCTCACAGAGACACGGGAGGGATCGGAGCAGGAATGTCTGACTGATACAAAGAGAGGAGTCAGCCAGGTGAGGGCTGATGGTGGAGGGATTCTGTGTTTGAATGATTGCCTTTCCTGGTCTCTCCATCAGCCGGTGTGGAAGCTGGCCAAAAGGCATTAATTAAACCATAAATGGGTGTAGACCACCTTCCTGGGCCCTAGAAGGAAAGTAGATCAGACTCTTTCTTCCACTCATGGAACGCAGGGTAGCAGAGGGTTGCCTCCCCACATCCAGATACTTGTCAGTGAATTCGAGAATTGTTACATGAGGGATGGGAAGTTTGTCAGAGGAGGCCCAAGCAGAAAGGGGGCTGCTGATTTCTGGGGTGTGGGCTCCTTGAGACCAGAACCGTGTTTCACTTTTTTTTGTATCGCCAGCACTTAGCACATTGCCACACAGACGCCTGATGAATGCTTGTTGACTTGACCTCTGGTGGAATCCTGGTTTCCCTCCAAACTCAGCTTGTGCTCAGAGTCGGGGAAGCTTTAGCTGATGCCCTCAGTTAATAGTCTGCTCATTCCCCAGTGGACCTCATATTCACCTTGTGTGTACTCTGCATATGTGCATGTGAATCTGTATTGCATCTTCTCCCCACCTCCCTGCCCCATGAGAAATGTAGGCAGGCAGTTTCCTCTGTGTCTTTGTATCTTAAGCTCCAAGCACAATGAATGCTGGATCATTGGGAGTCTAATAAACGCCTTCCAATTGATTCATCAATCACCTGGTCCCACCCTACCCATCCACCCGTAGCTTATAAATGGATGATTTCCAAGTGGCATCTAAAAATGCCCCTTCCCGCATCCTCATCTGCTTAAAGGCATTGATGACATTTGAGTGGCTGTTTGGTGAGTAGAGAAATAGGGAAACAGAGCCAGTCACCTAGTGACAATGAGGGGTAACAGGAGGCAGGCCCCCACAGTATGGCCCTGGCACATCCACAATTTTAAAAGGAAGGCCTTTTGTCCATTTGGTCACTCCTACTGAAGGGCTTGGGGAGAGGCAGAGGCAAGAATTCTGTCAACCAGTTATTAAGTGCCTACTGCATGCCAGACCCTGTCCTAAGCCCTGGGGATACAGAAAAGGCAAATGACAGTTCCTGCCCTTAAGGAGCTTACAATATAATGAATTGCCCAATATGTTAGAAAAAAAAAAAAACTGTTTCAGAATGGAATAACCAGACCAACAAGATCCCAGATCCACTTAAGTATTGGAAGATATCACCACACTTAGAAAGGGTAGAGCAGCCTTGAATCCCAGACTGCCCTTCATAACACCAAGATGGAGAGAGCCAAGAGCTGGGAGATCTGGGTTCAAGTCCTGACTAGTTGTGGGAAATTCTCTGACCCTCCCTTTCTCCAGAATGGAAGAAAACAAGCAGCCCAGCCACTGAGTGCCCATGGGGGATGGCTAAAAAGTTGCAGGATGTGATTAGACAGGAATATGACTTCCCCATAAGAAAAGATGCAGAGACAGTGATGATTCTGAGAGAGAAAGCAGAAGCCCAAGGAATGGTGGATGGTAAGAGAAAGAACACAAAACTCTTGCAAACAGAGCCAATGAGCTGAGCCTCCTTGTTATAAACCCAGTGGCCAGGGTCAGCAAACAGCAGGGTGGAATTAATTGCAAGGGTACTAGCTCGACCATCTCCTTTTAATCATCATTTTTCTCATCTAGAGCACAGGTTGGCAAACCGTGGCCTGTTTTTTGTTGTTTTGTTTTTTTTTTTAACAGAGCTAAGGATAGTTTGGGGCCCCTGGGCCATAATTTGCCAACCCCCGATTTAATGGGATCAGGGGCCCCCAGAGGCAAAGCTTCTAGTGCAAACCCTTCAAGCCAAGAGAAATGGTTTGTCTGGAGTCACAGACAATGGGCATCAGAGGCAGGATTTTAACCCAGGACTTGTGAATCCCAAGGAGGAGCTCTTTCCACTGCCCTACATTATCCTCTGAAGGGAGGCACGTTCTCTTGTTTTTATTTTCAGACAGTTGGTTATGTTTATTCTGTGATTTGTGGGGGAGTTCCATTATGTTTCTGGGACTTTATTGGAGTCAATCTTTGCTTTGCATACATCCATTTAAACATGTCTGTTGGGGCAGCTAGGTGGCGCAGTGGATAGAGCACCAGCCCTGAAGTCAGGAAGACCTGAGTTCAAATCTGGTCTCAGACACTTAACATTCCCTAGCTGTGTGACCCTGGGCAAGTCACTTAACCCCAAATGCCTCAGCAAAAAGTAAACATGTCTGTTGATGGAAGTTAAAGCAAAATTCATCAATGATATGAACACCTGGACGTCTCTGAGACTCTGTAGCTTTTGCACATTGTTCCCTGTCTTCCCCCAAATCAGACAAAAGCAAGAAGGCACCCCAGTATGGTGTGAAAATGTGCTCCATATCTCCTTCCAAGCCAGCCAAAGGACTTGGGCAAATGACTTGGGCAAATTCTCTCTGCATTCCTAGAACGTTCATCCAGTTCATCTCTGGGCTTCAGTTCTCTTCTAATAATGTCTGCCTCCCTCACAGGGTTTTAAGCGTGTGGTGTTATGGAAAGAGTCCTTACAAGGGAGTCAGAAGATTTGAATTTGAGTCTCCTCTTTGCTTCTCAGCTAACTGGGCAACTTTTGGCAACCTCTCGACCTCAGTGTCCTCATTTGTAAATTAAGGGCATGGGGATCTCAATTCGAGGCTCCCTTTCAGCCCTCAACATCTCAGACATATAGCACATTAAGGTTGACAAGGTACTTTCCTGTCAATGATCCTCTAAGTTAGAGAGCAAAAGTATTACACCCGGGGCAGCTAGGTGGCGCAGTGGATAGAGCACCAGCCCTGAAGTCAGGAGGACCTGAGCTCAAATCTGGCCTCAGACACTTAACACTTCCTAGCTGTGTGACCTTGGGCAAGTCACTTAATCCCAATTGCCTCAGCAAAAAAAAAAAAAAAAAAAAAGCAAAAAGTATTATGCCCATTTTACAGATGGGGCTCAGGAGGATTATCACACAGCTAGCAAAGCAGCCACATGATTACTTAAGCCCCTTTATTGGCTGTTGTGGATGTCAGATATGAAGGGGAAAGCACTTTGAAGTACAAGGCTACATAAATATCCTGTCAGGTCTTTCCTGATTCCTCCCAATAACTTTGTATATATTTTTATTCACTCGTCAGTGTACATTCTCTCCCTTTTCCCCTCTCCCAGTAGAACGTAAGCCCCTTGAAGGGCAAAGAATGCTTCCATTTTTACTTTGTATCTTCGCAACCTGGCACATAGCAGGTGTTTAATAAATGCTTGTCCAATTGAACCGTCACAGTAACTAATAACTTTTATAGCACTTTAAGGTTTCCTCCAAGGCCTGAACAGATTTCAACTTCTACTTAGGTCTTCAAAAATCACATGATTGTAATCAATGAATACTTCATACCTAATAATAATAAAGAAAACTTCCATTTTTATGACTTTGGGTTTTTTGCATCTTCCTAATAACTAGGAAAGTGTCATTAGCTCCATTTCACAGATGAGGAACCTGAGGCACAGAGAAGCTTGATTTTCCTCTTGAAAGGGCAGCCCCTTGCCAAGTGGCCCCCATTCCCAGAGCTCTCCAGTTCCTGGCTTTTCCTTCTTTTGTGAGAGCAGACAGATAGGCTTGCTGGAAAGGATCCAGCTGGAAGAAGCAGTTCCTGGGCAGGCAGGGGTCACTTGGGTGTTTGGGGAAGACTATGAATGATCTAATTGTGCCAGTTCTGGTCAGAGAGGAAGGGTGGGGGAGGATGACTTCACTCCTGGAGCCTTACCACCTATGTAATTTTATCAGGGCTGACAGCAATAGGAAAACCAGTCCAACTGTGAGCAACCTAAATTATTCAAAGACATCTCATCTCCTTTTACAGATAGAAACCGAGAGGGAAACAGACTGGCTTAAGGTCACACAGCAAGTTAGCAGAAGGGTTGGGTCACTATAGGATCGCTTCTCTGATCGCGGCCTCAGTTTACCCATCTGTATGAGAAGGGGGAGAAGTAGAAGCTTCCCTAAGACAGACACTGAAGACCAGGGAATTGGCCAAGGTGCCAGGGGGCAGGGGTAGGGAGAGAATCCCACCTGGTCAGACAGGGAAGGGAGGTGGAGAGTCACCCAATGCAGCCCTCTCAAGTCCCACATTTATTGAGTGCCCATTATGTACCAAGCATTTTGGAAACGACAATATCGAGACCTCCAGATGTGGGGGTGGAGAAGGGGGTCCTACAGATAACCGTAGTTTGCATGCTGTTGTCTCAAAGCATTTAGATTGGGAGCCCCTTGAGGGCTTTCTTGGTATCCACACTGTGCCTGGCAAATAGTAGGTGCTTAATAAATGTGCACTGACCCACAGACTTCTATAGAAAGAAGTAGAGCCGGGTATCCTGATTTCCATTTTCCACTGCCCCTCCCCCATTCCCTGTCCTTTTTATCATATGGAGAAACTAAGGCAAGAAGAGACCACAGGGAGCATTTGGTCAAACTCCTTTTATTTTTATTTTTTCCCACATATGTAATTTTTTACATGTATATTAACTTTTAAAATACACATTTCTTTATGAATCATGTTGGGAGAGAAATCAGAACAAAAGGGAGAATCCACGGCAGAAGAAAAAAAAAAAAGCGAACATAGCAGTCCTTTTATTTTTTACAGGGGTCCAAGGTGCCAAGCCTTACCAAGCACCAGACGTCCTAATGATTCCAAAAAGCCAAGCCAACGCCCCATTGTACAGATGAGCAAACTGAGGCTGGGAGGTAGCCAGTCATGGGCTTGGTGGCTTCGGGCAAGCCCCGCCTCTTCTTGGGACCTCAGCCCTAAAATGAGAGGGTGGAGCTAAGATGAAGAGGGCGGCCCCTACAGTTCCCGTTTAGGGGAGAGGAGAGGAAGCAGGGGATTGCCCTCGCTGACCTCTGATAATCAGCGGAGGACGGTGAGGGTTGGTAAGGGCCTCCGCTCTCGCAGCTAAGAGCGCAGTGACGTCAGGACGCTGACACTCCAGCTGAAAGGGCTTCCCCTCTCACCTCCCCACCGCCTCCCGACTCCTGTCGGTGATTGGCACGTCACGGGGCGGGGCCTGCGGTTACGCCCCCGGCCGGCGGCTCCAAAAGGAGGCTAGTCACGTGACGGCTCCGCGGCCGTGGCAGTTGCTGTCAGCTGATCCCTTGGACTCGGAGGTGTGGCAGCGGCGACCATGGATTTTCTCCTAGGGAACCCGTTCAGCTCCCCTGTGGGACAGCGCATCGGTAAGTGCCCCGCGCGTCCCAGCCTCCCCAAAGCCAGCCTCCGCCCCCCGGGGCCCCTCGGGTTCGAATCCCCAGCTCTAGGGGACTCTGGGGATCCTCCCTCCCCTGCCCTCCCGAGAGCGCAGAGTGACAAGGACTGTCAGCCAATAGAAAGCGTCTCTGTGATGACTAGCGGAAGCTTCGGCCTATAGGCTGCATAGGGGCGGGTTCCAGAGACCGCGGCTTCTCCAATCAGTGTCTGAAGGGGTTCCTTGGAGCCGGGCAGAAAGTTTTCTCTCTTAAAGGGTCCGCAACGTCCCCGCCCCCGGGAATCTGGGACTCCCGGGGCTCCGGGCGCTCGTGTGGGGTCCTCCCCGGGGGTCTGCCACTAGGACAGGGGCGTCGGGGCGCCCGGAACTTGTGACTTGGGGGGGAGCGGGAGATCCGGCACGGAAAGGGACTCTCGAGGCAGCGTGATTTAAGAGAAAGAGCCTGGGGAGGCGGAGGACCTGAGTTCAAATTCTGCCAGACACTTCACGACCCAACTGACCCTGGGCCAGGCCGCTCTCTTGAGCCTCAGTGTCTTCATCTGCAACGTGGAAATTTAATTCCACATCCGTAGGCATTCATTGAGCTCCTGCTGTATGCGGGTATGCTAGGTACCGGGAATATTTGAATCCTGGAGGGCTCAGGAGCAGAATGAGCGGGTGACGGAATGCAAGCAACAAGGCATCTAGATAAAGAAGGAGCAAGAACTGAGGGAAGGGGACAGGAGGGGGGAAAGGAGGCATTAAGCTCCCTCCTGAGCTCGAACTGGGGAGCCAACCAGCACTTAGCACAGTGCGGGGGGGGGGGGGGGAGCACACAGCAGGGGCTTAATCAATGTTGCCTGCCCGGCAGAACAGCCGCTTGAATCCTTCCTTTTGATTGCAATGCCCTTCCCTCTTCCAGCCCAGTCATCTTCTTCATCTGCCTTCTGGATGAAAAAGCATATATAAAGCACCTACTGTGTGCTTAGCACTGTTTGATGTACTGGCGAGGCCTTAGGGAAATCTAGGCAGCCCTTAGAGGAGAGGAGAATGGTTGCTGGGCCTTGTTGTTCTGAGCCGAAGCTGCAGCCCCCGGGGCATGAAAGCAGACTGAGCAAGACTGACTAGGGCCCCTGCATGAGGAGGGCTTCCCAGAGGAGGTGGCCAGGCCGAGCCAGGAAGGAAGGGCCAAAGCTTTCTGTAGTGCCGGCTGTTGGTCACTGCAAGTACTTGTAGGTGCTTACTCCGTGCCCTGGATTGGGGTGCAAAGGAAGAACTCCCCACAGTCAGGGAGGAGACAGTAAGAAGTACACATGAAACGGGTGCCAAATAGAGGGAAGGCGTTCGTTCGCTGCAGGAGGCCGCAGCAGAAAAAGGAAGGGGTCCAGCCAATGCAAAGGCCCGGAGGTGGGAAGTCAGGGAGCAGCAAGAGCAGCATGGAGGCTGAGGACAGTGCGAGAAACCCGAATGGTGTGGAGGACATGGGGCGTCCCTGGGGCTTACTAAGGGGAGGGGGCAGAGGGACTGATGGGAAGCCCTTGGGGTTTACTAAGGGGAAAAGGCAGAGGGACTGACAAGGAGACCCTGAGGTTTAATAAGGGGAGGAGGAGGGATGAACCAGGAGTCCCCAGAACTTACCAAGGAGGATGGAGGGACAGATGGGGAGCCCTGGGGTTGACTAGGAAGAGGGAGTGGGGGGACAGATAGGGAGCCTTGGGATAAACCCAGCTTTTAGTAAACTAAGGGGATGGGGTGGAGAGACTGACAGGGAGCCCTTGGGGTTTAATGGGGGGGGGGACAGAACTGGAAACCCTGGGGCTTACTAAGGGGAGGGGGCAGATAGAGGGCCAGAGATAAGAACCAGGGCTTTTAACATTGGCTCTGCCATAAGTGAGGGTCCCACGAGAGCAGGTTCAAAGCCCCAGTCTGCTCCTGGCCCTGAGTATTTTTCTAGGTAAGGCAGTCACAACTAGACCTGCCTCAGTTTCCTCAGCTGGGAAATGGGAGTAATAACAGGGCCAAGCCCCCAGAGTTGTTGTGAGGTTTCCCCTTCTCTCCTCCCCCATTCTTTCCCATAATTCCCTCTCCCAGGGGTATCTTCCAGTGAGTGAAGGGAATATGGAACTTAGAACCAGAAAAACTTGGGTTCTAGTCCTGGCTGGACCCAGGCCCGGTGACCTGGCAGACTAGAGGCCTGGAAACCCGGTGTGATTTTCCTTCCGAGCTAATGCCCCGTTTCTGGGATTCCAGCCTTCGTGTCTGAAGGGCTCTGGCCCCGGATTCCTCTCGGTCCCTTCAGAAGCGGCCCGCGCTCCAGGCTGGCCATCTGACCGTGAGTCACTCTCCGGATTGGGGAGAGAGAGAGCTCTGGCCAAGAGCGACGCTGCCTGGATTGATAATACAACCTCTGACTCTTTATGCTGATAAGAGCCATCTACCCCGGACTTTCAGGGGAACTGGCCTTTCGGAGTTGGCGCGATTCACCGCCTCACTGCGAAGGCGTCTTTTAAGTGTTTGCTCTCCACACCAGGTGTTGGCTGCCAACACTCAGAGAAAGCTCCTTCGGGAGAGAGGAGGGATGGCAACCCAGGCAGGAGGGACCGCCAGGGTAAAGGCTTGATTGGGGGAGACAGAGACCCCCCCCCAGTAGGGCAGGACAGTATGGAGGAGAATAAGCTGTGTGTCGACCCAGTGGTCCTTCCAAGGAAGTCTTAGAGATATTGTCTCCATTTTACACTAAGTGAGCTCAGGCCTAAAAAGAAATCATTTCCTCAGCGTCACGTAGCTAGTATCAAAGGCAAGACTCAAACCCAGCTCTCTCCTTGCTCCACGGTCAGCCCCCTTACTTGTGCCATAATGTTTTGGGGTGTAACTGGTTTTCCTGAGAGTCTGTATAGAAATACGGCATTCACCAGAAGGTTAAAGAAGGCTAAGTGAGCTCTTTGTAGCTTGAGCTGCTCCTCTTCTTTCTCAGCCCTCAGAGCATCTCAGTGGCATTACAAGGGGCCTGACAGGTCCCTTAGGAATCACTGGCGCACAGTAGGGAAACAGTGACTTAGCCAGGCCCCCAGGATTAGTGGCAGACCCAGCGGGAGAAGCAGTCCATCCTCCCTACCCAGCGGCTACCTTTGGCATTGACCCAAAACTCAGAGGGGACTGAAGGAATGGACGTAGCTTGAATTTCTTTAGTCCTCTGAGATTTGCGATGGCCTCATGGGCTAGAGAATCCAGTTATTATCGGGCCTATTTTATAGGGAAGGCCAATAAATGGTGGCCAGGGCCCTGAATCTAAAAGCACAGAGCACATGAGTCTGTTCTAACCCAGTGTTCTGCACCTACTAGGCCTGAAAGTCCTTATTAGCTCAGTGTTCTCACACATAAACCCACAAGTCTTTACTGATCCAGTGAGCTGCCCATAATAGGTCTACAAGCCCTTATTAATCCAGTGGTCTGTACATAGTAGGCCTGTAAATCCATACTAATGTAGTGTTCTGCGCATAGTCAGACCATAAACCCTTTCTAATCCAGTGTTCTGCACAGAGTAGGCCTATAAGTCTTTATTAGCCCAGTGTTCTGCACATAATAAGCCCACAAATCCTTACTAATCCAGTGTTCTGCACATAATAAGCCTACAAGTCCCTACTAACTCAGTGAGCTGCCCACAATAGGCCCATAAGTCCTTTCTAACCCAGTGTTCTGCACATAGTAGACCTTTGAGTCCTTATTAGCCCAGTGTTCTGCACATAATAAGCCCATTAGGCCCATAAACTCTTACCAATCCAGTGGTCTTCACATAGTAGGACTATAAGTCGTTATTAGTCCAGTGTTCTTGCACATAACCCACAAGCCCTTACTAACCCAATGAACTATCCATAATAGGCCCATAAGTCCTTTCTAACCCAGTGTTCTGCACATAGTAGGCCTTTAAGTTCTTATTAGCTCACTGTTCTGCCCATAATAAGCCCACAAGTCCCTACTAAGCCAGTGAACTGCCTATAATAGATTGATAAGTGCTTTCTAACCCAGTGTTGTGAACATAGTAGACCTATGAAGTCCATATTAGCCGAGTCCATAATTAGCCCGTTAAGCTCATAAGCTCTTACCAATCTGGTGGTCTGCACATAATAGTCCTGTAAATCCATACTATTGTACTGTTCTGCACATAGTAGGCCCATAAACCCTTACTAATCCAGTGGTCTATACTTAGTAAACCCTTGAGAAGCATTTGTTGAATAGTCCAGTCATTCTGATACTCCTCTTGGAGGGAGAAAGAGCAGTAACCTAGGTTCACCCCAGATCCCCCCTGTTGGCCCAAGGCTGTCTTCTTCTTCTTCTTTTTTTTTTTTTTTTGTTTGTTTTGTTTTGTTTTTTTGTTTTTTGTTTTTTTTGTTTTTTGCTGAGGCAGTTGAGGTTAAGTGACTTGCCTAGGGTCACACAGCTAGGGAATGTTAAGTGTCTAAGACCAGATTTGAACTCGGGTCCTCCTGACTTCAGGGCTGGTGCTCTATCCACTGTGCCACCTAGCTGCCCCCCAAGACCGTCTTCTTTGGGGGATGAAAGTCCCAATTTGCACCAAAACTGAAAAGGTTCTCCCCCAAAGTAAAGCGCTGCCAGGCCCCAGGGCAGGATCTGTGGGCCCAGGACTTCTTCTAAGGAGTTACTTTCTTTGGTTCTGTGTTGATCATGGAACAAGGATACTTGTATCTATACTAATTTTATATTTTGTAATTCAATAACAATAATAGCAATAACAATATTTTTTGTAATTCGATAATAATAATAATGTTAAAATAAAATATGTTTGTTTTATACTCATTTACTGGCCCAACCAGGCAGACTTGAACATCCTCTTCTCTAACAGATGACTCTCTTTCAGTCTGTGGGATGCACATGAACCCTGAATTCCCCATCCCTGCAGGCTGGCAAATAAAATTTAGTTAATGCTAACCTTCCTGGCGCATATTGTTCTTCTGTGGACAGGCCCTTTCACCAAGGCAACAGCCGGTGGGGAGAGGTTTCCAGATTAATCAGTAATCCCTTGTGGTTACATCTGGTGGTCATCTAAAGCATTTTCTGAGTACTGTCCAAGGACAGGTCCTGCTAGCACCAAAGCATAGGGCCAGGAGACAGACTACAATTCAGGAATCCCGTTTCCCAGCCATTGGACCTCCTGGAGAATTTCTGGGACTGAATAAACAAGATTTGAAGCTTCCACCTAGCTTTCATTCTGTTCTGCCTCCTGCCTGTGTAACATTGGGCAAATCACTTGCCTCTCTGTGCCTCAGTTTCCTCATCTGTGAAATGGGCCTAATAAAAGCATCTCCCTCCCAGAGTTGTTATAACGTTCAAACAAAATATTTGTAAAGCACTTTGCAAACACTAAAGAACTATATAAATGCCAGCTATTCTTATTACCTGCCTGTTTCCTGTCCTACTGAACTATGGCCCCCATCACTGCCACCAGTTCTTCATTGATCTAAACGTCCCTTCCTCCCCCTTCCTCTTGTATCACCCCAAGGCAGAAGGTAGGTAGCTCAGTGGTAAGTGTGGGAAGCGAAAGGAAAAACTCAGACTACAGAACTGTCAGATTACAGAGTAGAGAAATCTCCTACTAAATGATTCCTGAGATACGACATAATGCAATGGAAAGAAGATTGCCTCTGGAGTCAGAAGCCCTGAGTTCAAATTCAGCCTCTGACTCTGCTTGTGTGAACAAGTCACTCTGTGGACCAGTTCTTCTTCCTCTATCTAATAAGGTGGTTACATACCCCTTCCATCTCGAGAGCTCTGGACTCTTTGGTCAGCTCGGACTTCCTAGGCTAACAAGGTCGCTCCATCTTGCCTCAGAGAAAAACCCAGCTCAGTAATTCCTTCCCTCACTTGGCCCACTGCCACAGTCTTGAGGTAGCTCCCGCCTATTTCTGAAGCCAGTATCTCCAGCAGCTATTAGTCTCCCACATCTGTAAGACTCCACCCAAACTGACTGACTCACAGATTGTCTTTGCCTTCTTCCTCCTTAAAAAAAAATTGAATCCATGCACCCAGGATTCTGGGTCCTTCCCAGCAGTCATTCCCGAGCACACTAGCGAGGGAGTACCTCAAGAAGTAGACAAAATAACAGAATTCACTTGGAGGAGCAAAAGAGCTAAAAGATCAAGAGCAACAATGACAAAAAGTAGGAATAATCTTGGAAGGTCACTTCTGGTCCTTATATTATAAAGCAGCAATTAGAAACGGATCGCTGGAACAGAACAACCGGCAAAGAATCGGGAACAATTGCACTCAAGAACCCAGAGTTTGATAAGTCTTCCTTTCCCCTAAGGGGGGAAAAAAAATTTACCTGGAGAACTTCCTACTTGACATGAACTCCTAGGAAAACAGGAAAATCATCTGGCAGAAAGTAGCTTTTGACAAGCGTGCTAGACCATATACCACATTAAACAGCTTGGTTAATAAAGGCCAGATCGTAAAGCAGAAGAGAACTAGAGCAGGTATCTTTCACAGGTCTCCACCATTTTTTTTTTTTTTTCAGCTGAGGCAGTTGGGGTTAAGGGACTTGACCAGGGTCACACAACTAGGAAATGTTCCATGTCAGAGGCCAGATTTGAACTCAGGTTCTCCTGACTTCAGGGCTGGTGCTCCATCCACTGGGCCACCTAGCTGTTCCCCCATTCTTAACCCCCAGTAAGATTCTGTTTTTCAGATAGCAGTGTGGTAAAGACAGTCTGCTGGGTTCCCCACAGCCTGACACAAGTTATTGAATCTTTCTGGTCTCAACCAAACATCGAAATAGATAGAACTCCTGCCCTACTCACTCGAGAGTATCACAGAACAGAGGGGAATAATGGCTGTGAAAAGGGCAGTGGGACTGTCGTCAGCCCAAAGCAGGCACGTGAGAGGCATTCAGTGAGTGCCAGCGGAACAAAGTCAGGGCCGTTCTAAACTGGCCTGGAAAGGGACTGGGACAGGGATGAAAGGCAGGAGAGGCGGGGCTGGACTCAAGTGTTTTCAAAGCAGTCAAACCCAGAGAACTGTTCAGGTGCAGAAAAAGGCAGGTGCCTGTAGAGAGAGAAAGTCAAAATCAGAGACAAAGAGAAGGAAAGGAAGGAGAGACAGAGAGAGAAAAAAAGAGAGAGAAAGGGAGGGAGAGAAAGACAGAGAAAGGAAGGAGAGAGGAGAGAAAGGAAGAAGAGACAAGGACAGAGAGAGAGGAGGGAGAGAAGAGAGATGGAGGGAGAGAGGAGAGACATAGAGATACAGAAAGGAGAGAGAGAGAGAGAGGGCGGATGTATAAGTAAAGACAGGAACTCAGGGGCCCAGGAAGCTTTATGAAAACAGGGAGAAACAGGATATTTGAAGGGAGGAAAGAGTTGTAGTTTTGTAGAAAGAACACAGTTCTTGGATTTGGGGCAACCTGGGTTTGAGTGCCTCCTCACCCCTCATTAGCAGATTATGGTAAATCATGTCATATCACTGGGTGTTCCTTTTCTGATGGGGTTGCACTGCCAAGCCCAATGTTAAATTTACTGGTTTTGTTTTTTTTTTTTAATTTATTCATTTATTTAGGGCATCCTTTTTGTTAAACCTTTGAGTTCCAGTTTCTCGCTCTCCCTTGCTCGTTAAGAAATGATATCACTTTTACATGTGGAGTTATACAAAACAGTTGTTTTGTTTTGGTTTTTTAATTATTTATTTGGGGCATTCATTTTTTAAAATGTTACGTCGCGAGGGACGTTGTAAGGAATACTTCAGTGGATCTGTAAGCTTCTTGGTGTTGTGGCCCTTCCCTCCACCAAGACAGACTTCACCCCTTCCCAGGCTGCCCATTCTGTGCCTCTTGTCCACATCCCCCCATAAGTTGGAGGAGGGGACGTGTCACAGTGGAGAGGGATCCAGTGTACAAGAGGGCCTTCCTTCCTTTCTCCTGACATCATGGAGCTTTGAGGGAAGCGCTATTTTAAAAAGTGATGGTGGCTTTTACTATGAATACATGAACTGTGCCAGATAGATCCCAGGTTCTCCTAGTTTCAGGCACCTTCCAAATGAGAGCTGCCCCAGGATTTCTCCCAAGATGCTCAGCATAACTCAGCGTTATTGGGAAATTTCCCTTTGATGGAAACCAAACTCACATGTGGCTCATCTCTATCCTGGAACTTGGGTGGTTCTGATATCATCTCCATTTTACATTTGAGACAACTGAGGCTCCGAGAAGGGCTTTTCACTGAGGACCCATAGCTGCTGAAAGCAGAGACATGAACCAAGGCCTTCTGGACTCTCACCCCTATTTGTGAGAGAGCTGTCCCTATATTTGAAACCTCCGGCTCATCTTTTCTCAGGCGTAACAACCACAGTTTCCCCAGTGCCCTCGTAGTTCCGATGAGCCCATCCTGTGGCCAGGTCTGCAGTTCCTCTTAGTAGTTCCGCTGGGGTCCCCGTCTTCCAGGTTTGTTTCAGAGGCCCGATAACTTTCCAGCTCCCTCCCTCTAGGAGACCTCTGTGTCTCAGAGAAGAGAAGAAATGAGGATTTGAAAAGGCAGAGACATGTGGCTGTGTGAGTTTGGAAGGGTCGTCTTGGGGAAGGAGGCATTCAGCTTGTTCCCGATCCCAGAGGGCAGAACCGGGGCCGGCGGATGGGAGGTGTGCAGCCAAAGTTAGCCTTGATGTCACAGAAGAGTTCCTAAAAATGACAGCCATTTAAAAGGGCAGTCAGCTGCCTCCGGAAGGTAGTGAGTTCCCCCTCACTGGAGGTAGCCAAGAAGCTAGAGGGCCACTCCAGAGGCTTCTTATTCTGGTTGAATGAGGTCACTGCTATGTGTATCTAGGGAGCACCCAGTAAGACATACCTTCAGCCTCAGAATTATCATGGGGGGGGAGGCAGCAAAAAAGGGGATGATCTCATTTGCCGAGTCCTGTGATTATGGTGTGCTAGGGCCCTTCCTGCGGCTTCAGACTCCACTGTGGGCTGCCAGGGAGAAGAAAATGAATCATGCTGTTCCAGCAATCCCAGGGCTGGAGGGGAGGGCCCGGCCTCATAGACCGCTGACTGTAGGAAAGCTACCACTGCAGATCCAGAGCTGGGGGCCTGTTCAGTTAGGGGATGGACTCAGCTGATGGGAGTACTTGGGGAGAGCTCCCAGAAACCTCCCCAGAGCGAGCACGCAGGAAGGAGCAGACAGCACAATACTGCCATGGATCACTCTGCTGCTTAGGGTCAGAAGGAGCCGCACGCTAAGCAGAATGAAAAGCAAAATTGATTTTCAAGAAGTAGAAGAAATTATGGATTTTTAGAGCTTGAAGCGACTTTCAGAAATTATTTGGGGCCACCCTCTCCATTTTACAGGAAGGGAAACTGAGGCCTGAAAGAAGCAGGGCCAGAGTTGAGTGATCTTGGATGAGGCAGCTTTAAAGTCAGGATTCAAATCCAGTGCTCTTTCCTTCAGGCCATACTGCCTGATCCAAATCATCTACAATCTTTTGCCTTTGAAACCTGGGAATAACCAGTCTGTCATTTGGCCCCGGGAGGTGCCATTGCTGCTGGTGGTGTTTTAGGAGCTTTACAAACATCTTGTCTGACCCTCAGAACAAGGCTGTGACGGGGATTTTGCAGATGAGGAAACTGAGTCTCAGCAAGGGTCTTTTTGATTCTTTGTCCAATGCCTGCCAAACTTTCCCCGTGTCGAGATAGCCCGAGCTGTCTCGCACCCAGATTCACACGGGGCTTGGATTTCACACTGCCAGATCAAGCTGTTTCCAAGACTAATCCCATCTTGGGAATTTGGGTCTTGAGTAAGACAGAGTGAATAGGCTTTGTTCTTCCTCATTGGAGCAGAGAAAGGAGCAAATCCAGGATTTTCCCTGCCTTTCCTTGTGATTGTTGATTATCCAAAGTCCCTTAGTATGGCGGAGCCCCTGAATTAGGAAAGGTTAACTCCTTACCCCCTGAGCCCTTCCTAGAATCACCTCAACAGCTAAAGTAGCTTCTGGTGTTGTCACATAGGGTCCACCCTCTGTCTTAACAGCCTCATGTGGTCATTCTGACCTACTCTGCCATCTTCCCAGAATCCTCCTGGCCATTCTGTTTCAGGAAAGAGTTAGCAGTTGAATTAGTGCCTGATTAGCCACCTTGGATGGATGGGTGGGTGGGTGGATAGCCGGATGGATGGATGGGTGGATGAATGAATGGATAGGTGGATGGGTGGATGGATGGATGGGTGGATGAATGAATGGATAGGTGGATGGGTGGATGGATGGATGGGTAAGTGGATGGTGGATAGCTGGATGGATAGGTGGGTAGCTGGATGGATGGGTGGATGGATGGGTAGGTGGGTGACTGCATAGCAGATGGATGAATGGACGGGTGGGTGAATGGGTAGATAGATGGATAAATGAAGGGATGGATGGATAAACATTTATTAAGCACTGGCGATACAAATAGAAAAGTTAGATGGTCCCTCTTCTATTCTCGTGGACACGACACGTGCGGAAGGTTTCAGTTGCCACTCTAATGCCACACACTGGGGGACGTGGGAAAGAAAGGAGTGCTTTTCTCTACTGTGAAAGCATAATGTGATCTCCCTTGTGGTTCTCAGCTGGCCAAGGGAGACAGGGTGGGGCGGAGCATCTGGCTCAGGGAGTGGCAGCCAGGAGCCTAAGACAACAGCTCACACTCCGTAACTCCCTGGGAATTAATCATTTGGAAACTATGTCCTAAGCAAGTACAGAGGCTTAAGGAAAACTACTTCTAAACATGTGACCCATTTTCCAAGCCTGCCATTGTCCCAGAAGGTACCTAAGGCTCAGCAGGGCTTTGAAGTTTAAGAACAAGATCTGCCATCTGAGGTTAACATGGCCCTGCCCTTCCCTGTAAACAACTAAGCAGGAAGGAATGAGCCTCAGTTTCCTTCTCTGTAAGATAAAGATAAAAATGCTTATATCTCTCACACACACACACACACACACACACACACACACACAGAATGGTTATAAAGACCACACATGGGATAATGGCTTTGTAAACCTTCAAGTGACCCAATGCTGGTTTTTATTCTGGAGTACTGTAACAAAGAAGGGGGGTCAAAGTTCTATGTGGCCAACTGGTTGTGAGAGGCTGGCTAACTTCCTGGGCCTTCCATCCAGAGAGGATGGACAGAATAGGCAAGTCAGGATGCTGCAATATTAATAAAGATTGTTGATGAGTTCTAAAAGGTTCTAGAGGGTTTTGATGAGAGTGTTAAGTTCTAGGGGGTTTTAATGATAGTGTTGGGTTCTACAGGACTTTAATGAGGTTGTTGGGTTCTAGAGGATTTTAGTGAGGGTATTGAGTTCTAGAAGACTTTAATGAGTGTTGGGTTCTAGGGGGTTTTGATGAGGGTGTTGGGTTCTATAGGACTTTAATAAGGGTGTTGGGTTGTAGGGGTTTTGATGAGGGTATTGAGTTTTACGGGATTTTAGTGAGGGTGTTGGGTTCCAGAGGACTTTAGTATGGGTGCTGGGTGCTAGAGGACTTTAATGAGGGTATTGGGTTCCAGAGGATTTTAATGAGAGTTTTAATGGGTTCTAGAAGAAATCTGGAGATTAACCAACATGAATTGGTCTAGAAATCACGCTGTGTGGTTTGATTGTTTGGTAGTTTTTCAGTTATATTTGATTCTTCATGACCCCATTTGGGGACTTCTTGGCAAAGGTACTAGATTGGTTGGCCATTTCCTTCTTAAGCTCATTTTACACATAAGGAAACTGAGGCAAACAGTGAAATGACCTGGGCATGGTCACTAGTAAATGTCTCAGGCCAGATTTGGACTCAGGTCTCCCTGATATCTAGCACTCTATCCACTGAACCATCTAACTGCCCTTGTATAAAAAGACCAATTAGCTTGGAGAAGAGATTTAGAAGAGATTTTTTCAAATATCAGGTAGAAGTAGGAATTAGACTTGGACCAACAGCTGGCAGCTCGGTAGCTTTGGGGTTCAATATGAGGAAGATCTAGACCTGATTCTTCCTCACCTTCTTCAGTTATCCCCCTACCCCCACCTCCTGGTCACTAGCAGCCATTAGGTGGAGGCTAGATGGCTACATTTAGGGGACCAGGTTCAGAGGAGCCCAGATTTCTGTCTAAAAGGAGCCTCAAGGATGGAATGGAGGGAATGGAGGCCAAGGAAATCTAATGGTTCAAGGTTATATTAGGTTGTAAGATATCAGGAGATTTGAACCCAGATCCTCTGGCTCCACTATAAGTGTTCTTATAGTCTCTGGTCATCAAGAAAGTGATATTCATGGGCCCGGGCAGTTATGAAACCCAGTGATAAGGGAACTGTTGATGTCACCATGTTCTAACCAATTTAAGTGACCAGTATCCAGGGCTTGACATCTTTGAGCCCAGTCGGTTCATCATCATCATCATCATCATTTCCCCATTGCTTCACTTTACAAATCCCTTTCCCCAGAGCAACCCTGAAAAGTTGGGATTCATTTCCTCATTTATAAAATGGCGGCATTGAGCCTCAGGAAGATGGAGTAGCTTGTGCTCCCATGATCTGTGATGGACTGAGAGCTCGGTCTTTTGTCT
>JAJPUD010011881.1:0-52193 GCA_023553655.1 Myrmecobius fasciatus
TTGGAATTGCCCTGAATCACCTCATTGTTGAAAAGAACCAAATCCATCACAATTGATCATCACATAATCTTGTTGAGTACAGTGTTCTCTTGGGCACCCTGCTTTTTAAAAGAAATTATTCTTTTCTCCATAAAAAGTGATTAAATAATACAAATGAGAGTGGGCATAAAATGCATAAAATGTTAGACAGCTGATACCAAAAGACTCCTACTCTGCCAGAGCTTGCTCCTCTACTAGCATAGCCTTCAATTCACTTTAATCATTTAATAGAATTCCATTTACCAGACATTGTGCCATTGGGCACTAAAGATACCAAGACAAAATTAGGAGATTATCCTTTATCTCGAGGAGCTCACATTCTATTTGGGGTAAAGAACATTTATGGGTAGATCTAGACAAACATGTTTTAATTGGATTTATAAATCAATTTTTGGAGTGGAAGGAGAAATTAAGTTAAGGATTCATGGAAGTCTCAGTAGCATTTGAACTACGTTTTGAAGGGAGTTAGGGAGGATATTCTAGACATCAAAAGACTCTGCAAAGGTATGGAAGGAAATGGACTGTTGTTTATAAAAAACAGTAGATTAGTTTGTCTGCAAAGTAAAGTGCAGAAAGAAAATAGATGATTTTACATTAGGAAAAATAGGATGGACTATGTTGAAATATTTGGGAGATAGCCTGTTTCTCAGAACTGAGGCCCAGCAAGCAGGTTGTGTCCTAAGCTTGGCATAACAGTAATCCTTTGCACTGTGGATATCATTCTCTTGGACCAGCACCAGGGGTTCACTGAGGGATTTGGCTCCCCTATTTCTCAGGGCCATCCATTACAAGTTCACAGTCCCTGTTTCTTGTCACTGATAGGTACTACACTCTTCTTCCTATCACAGAACTCTGGTTCTGTGCCCTGCAGGGTGTCCATGAAGCCCAAAATTTAAGACAAACTCCTGTTTTGTCCCCAGAAATGCTATCTCACAAATGATTGTGTTGTGGCCAACTCCTTTTAAGTATATGTGGCCCCAGCATTAGTAGATTTTTTTAAGCCTTCCTTCTGAGGAAGCTGGCTTTGGCCTGCAGCTATTGTTTTCTTCACTCTGAAATAAATTAAACTTCTGTTTGTGTCCTCATTCTCCTATCTCTAGCCTGCTTTGTATAGCTTCACAGGTTAGAGCCTGATTCTAGTCTAGTTGACAACCTCTATTCAAGAAACCAGGTATCACCAAGCCAGAATAAGCTATCACAGTCACAATTATGATTCAGACATTTAAAAATATATATTTTGTTTGTATGATGTAACTGCAAAATTTGGTTTTATTTTATGAATTTTATGCCCACTCTCATTTATATAAATCACACATTTTATGGAGAGAACAATTGTTTTGAAAACCATTTTAAGATAAAATTTAATTGTAAAAACCTTTTAAAAATTAACTTAATATTTCTTGGAAATGCTTTCTTGAGGGACTGTTATGACTAAAAATAATATAGTTAGATGAGAAAATTATCAGAAATTCAGAAGACACATTCTCTGTTTTATACATATAATTTTTTATCAGTATTTATTCTATCTCAATTATGTATTGATAATGCATGGCTTCAAAGGGACAGATTGCATAATGAACTGTTTTTCCTTTTATTCTAAAATATATATATATA
Organism: Myrmecobius fasciatus; assembly: GCA_023553655.1. NCBI lineage: Eukaryota > Metazoa > Chordata > Mammalia > Dasyuromorphia > Myrmecobiidae > Myrmecobius > Myrmecobius fasciatus. The sequence goes on from JAJPUD010011881.1 coordinate 1,654, forward strand.
TATATATCATCCTATTTGAGCTCTATTAAAGGTCAGCTGTGCCTGAGTGTACTCCTACCCAGAACTAGGTAACCTGTGGGTAAGGATCTTCTAAAAAAGCTACTTTGTCTTACATCAAAAGAGGTCAAAATTGACAAAACATTTAAAAACTATAGGTTAGAAATTTACTTTGCTTGAAACATGTACTCAAAAATGTTACAATTCATGGCAGCTTAATATGGCAGTGCTCTAAACCTTGGTTCATACTTACAACTATAAACCTCACAGGCGCATTGTGAGCAAAGCGCTTTACAAACTTCAAAGCACTATATTGTTGGAAGGTCATGTAGCCCAACGTCTCTTACTAATGTGGAAATTCCAGCTTTTTCAGTTAATCACTCCAATGTCAGGAAACTGCTTCCCTTACTTTCAGACAGTGTTGTCATTGTGTAGGGAATTTATTAAAGAAGTAACAGGCACTAAGAATACAGAGAAAAAAAGTTCTTGTACTCTAAGAAACCTTACCTTCTATAGGAGATCTCTCCTCATGATATATATGTCATAAGTTGGGAAAACAATTATATAGTAATTGTGGTTGGACTTTATTTTTTTTCAAAGCTAATTGTCAATCACTGAATTAGATATAGTGGCGCTCTTTAGAATGTGAGCTCCTCGAGAGCAGGCAATGTATGGTTGACTGTCAATTTTTTAAAATAATTAAAGATCAAGTCCGTCCTGAGCCTTCTCTCTTCCCAGCTATCTTCCCCGAGTTCGCAGTGTCCCCACGAAGGTGTTCGGGATCAGTCTTTCCTCCATTCTGGGAGAGCCCTCTCCAGTGACAGTATCATTCCTAAAGCGTGATAGGCTAATTGAGACATGTGAGCACGGCTTTGGAACCCCTACTTAGCCGGAGCTCAGTCTCAACTCAGGTGTCTGATATCAGAAGCCGGAAGTTGGCCCTACGGGCCACGCCCCCCAGTGCTTTCCACGCTACCAGGCTAGAACCGACCAACAGGTCGGTTCTGAATCATCCTGCCTCCTCCTCTCACCCCACCAATCCTCGCCTGCGTCGCCGGCCTCCCTATTTGCTGACGCAAGCCATCAATCAGCACCTCCCTCACCCGCCCCCTTCCGACCCCGTCAGTCTGGCGGGGCGGGGGCGGGGGCGGCGGGCGGCTTGCGCTTGCGCTTGCGCGGTTCCGCCGGTTTCCCCTCTTGTGCGTGCTGCCGGGCTTGGTGGTGAGGGGGCGGCCGGGGAACACGTACGTACGCCCTCCAGTGCTCGCGGCAGCTCGCCCCCACACGTTCGTACCGCCGGCCCGTGGAGATGTTGCGGGTTTATCAGCTAACGGGCCTGAGCGCCACCGCCCAGGTGAGTGCGGGGGGCGCGCGGGGCCGCTAACGGAAGGCGAGGGGCGGAAAGCCTCCGACGAGGCCCGGACGGAGCGTGCTGGCGGAGCACCGGGTGCCGGTTTCGGAGCCTCGCGAGAACTCGGGGGCGCGGTCGGCCGTTAATTGGGGAGAATCCCTGGAGCCCAATGAATTAGGGGTGATTGCTGAGGTGGGGAGAGTGAGAGGGGGCGGCCGGGCAGGCAGGCGGGTCGGGGGGTGGGGTCTCGCGGCGCTCCGCCAATCCCCGTTAGCTATTCTCTGATCAAGGCCAATGGAGGCCAGCCGGCGCCCGTGTGGCTGGTGTTCCGCGTGCCCGGGAAGCATCAGCCAGTGACTGAAGGTCGAGGGGCGGGCCCGGGCACTTGAATCGGGGCGTACTAGGCAGACTACACTTCCCAGCTGGCCTCGGGGTTCCCGAGGCACTGGAAAAGCTTGGCTTGTGGGAGGGGGCGACCGCAGGGAATGCTGGGAGCCGTAGTTCGGGGGCTGTCGGATGCAAGGTGGGCCCTCCTCTGGGACAGCCGACCGGTATTTAAAGTCCTAGGCCCTGGCTCTTACTATCCCGAGGGTCGGGGCCCTTTATTTACTCTGCTTCAGAGCTTCTCACTAACGGGAGAACCCCAGAAATGCAATCTCGGGGTCCTTGCACAAAGGAAGAGCGGAGCACGAGTCATGACCTTGTGCCGGGACAACCTTCCAGGGCTGATGCCAGGAAGTCCCGACCCCAGGGTCACAAGAGCCGATGAGAATGCAGCTAATTAAGTACTTTGCAGGCCTGGGAAGTGGGGATGATCATTAGCTAAGCTTTGATTAACTTAATTAGTGCACCGAAACTTTGAGCGTCATAAAGGCCCCATTCACTGGAAGCATGGGAGCCAAGACGTGTTAGGTGACGTCATGGAGCTGGGCTCTGAGTTTTCTCCTTCTTGTCTCTGGGGGGCTGCTTTCTCTCACTCCCGGTCCTCCTGCTCCCGACTGAGCCGCCTTCACGCCCCAGGAAAAGCGCTCCTCAGTCCCACAACCTCACCATGAAATTTTCTTGTTTTTTAGGGGGGCTGTCAGAGGCAGCCCCACCTACTTGGCTTCTTGGCCACTTTTCCTCCTCCCAGAGGACCCTGCCTATTCATAGTGATGCCAGCGCTTGGATTTTCTCCCAAGGCTCACCCCTAAGGCAAAGCCTTAACCCTAAATTTTTCTTTCTGGACTTATTTCAACAAGGTGTGACCTCCTGGGATAGACATTCCAGTTCTGGGTAAACCATGCCGAAGTGGTCTTGCCCATAGTCACTGCTGTGCCATGTGTCACTGGAGGGTTTCCTGACTCCAAATCTGGGCAGGATACTACTCCAGAAACTCTTAGTGTATGTATTGCCCAGGGAAGAGTTGTCTGGGCCCTCTCTGAGGATGTGCTTGGTGGGAACTAAGTACCAAGTAGGAACTTGGCAGAACCCAGCAAGGTATCAGCCCCAATATTCTTCCTACCCCTTTAGATCTCCAACGTGTAAGATTTATTGTAAGTTTAGAAACTTTCAACAAAAAACACATTCAAATATAGAATTACAAAAAGGTCCCTAAAAGTAAACTCAGTTATTGACTGTGTTTAAAAAGATACATATTAACATTAAGCAATAAAAATAAAATGTAGTAATAATACTGTTTTGCCCCTGGTATACCCTTCTGATTTTTTTTCTCATGCATATTCTTTTGAATTTTGTTAAATTTTTTTTTTCATATTCTGACTTTGCTTTTGGCATTCTTTATAACTTACTTATTATGTAGTTAGTCATTTAGTAATTATTGTTGCTTATATAACTTTAAAAAATTTAATTTTAAAATTTTAATGGAATTCTGCTATTGTGGGGAGCACTTTTGACTTTCATCTTCACAATCTTTTTCTTTGTGATGTCATGACAAAGGTCCTACTAAATAATGAAGTACAAGGTTTGGTAGTCCAATCACATGCCTTGAAGTGTTGCAACAGGCCACCCACTTAATAGATGCCTACTGTTAGACTTGCTGCCACCCACATTGTCACTGGGGGTATTTGCTGCTTTTCTTAACTTTTGAAAATGTTCTAGGATAATTTAGGGGTGACAGCCATAATCACTCAAAAGAGCCTGTTTGTTATCCACACAGAAAACAAGGTGGATGACTATTGACAGTTGGATGGACAGTCTATAGAGTGTATATATCTGTGTATATGTGAAAGAATGAGAGATACAAGTTAGGCCAGATTAGAAAAAGAGGAGATTGGTCTGGTGGGGTAGGGGAAAACAGTGAAATAAGACTTGATTGTTGACATTCTAATATAAATATTCTCAATTTTTGATTTTCAGTTACAGTACAAATAAATATGTAATATTTTAAAAAGAAATGTTTTTAAGTTCTATTAATTTAAGAAAATGTATATGTGTCATTTCACAATAGCATCCCGTTTCCTATAATAGCCCTCCTATAACAAAAAATAAGCAGATTTAACTGAAACAATTATATCTGATGGTTGTGTAATATCTCTGTGAAGAGGGATGCGGGGGGGTGATACTTCTTATTCTTTAAAAATACATTTTTTACATGTATTTATTATTTCTCTTCCATTGAACAATCAGGAAAAACCTCATAACAAATACAAGACAACAAATTCTCACATTGACACTCTCTGGCAGGGGTTACTTCCTCTTTAGTAGTCTGTATTTCTAGTTTATCATTTATGTATTAACTAGAATTCTCAGGTCTTTCAGAGTTTTTTGTTTTTAGATAGTGTCATTTTATAAATTGTTCTTTTTGCTCTTCCCATTTATTCTGCATCAGTTCGTAGAACTCTTTCTAGTTTTCTTTTGAAACTGTCCATTTTGTCATTCTTGTAACACAATGATAATCTACATTTTTTATTTAGCCCTTTCCTGATGTGTCCACTGATTTTTCAGTTTTTGGCTACTATGAAAAGAACTGCTGTGGATATTTTAGTAAATATGGATTCTTTTCCTCTTTGTTGGATCTCTTTGAGGTATAGATAGGAAACACAGCAAAGGGAATACAAGCTACCTTTGGGAGCATAGTTCTGAATTACCTTCTAGAATGGTTGGACCAATTCACCATTACCAAGTGCATCAGTATAATGCTTCCAAGCATTTGCTATCTTTGCCAGTCTCATAGGTATGAAGTGGAACTTGAGTTGTTAATTTTGCATTTCCTTAGTCATAATTTAAAACATTTTTCATGTGATTTTTGGCCATTTGTCTATTTGGGAATAGTTCTTTGTCACATAAATTTGAATCATTTCCTCTTCTATTTCGCATTTGAAGTCCTTTAGTACAGTGGCTACATAATCACTTATTGGTTATCTGAATTCTTTTGGTCTATGGACTAAATGGCAGCTGGGGGGTGCCATCATGCACCAAAACACTGTGCCAGGAGGCTGGAAGTCTTCTGAGTTCAAATGTGGCCCCAGGCAGTTACTTACTGTGTGACCGTGGGTTGGTCCCTTACCCTATTGCTTAATTCCTAATCTTTAAAACAAATTATAGAACAAAATGGCAAATCCCTCCTGTATCTTTTCCAAGAAAAGCTCAAATGGAGTCATGGAGAATTGGCCTGGACTGAAATGATGGCCTCAACAGCCCCTGAGGTCTCTTCTGGCTTATACATTCCGGGGTTCTGTGATCCAGAAGTGGGTTTGCAGACACTAATGTGCATCTAGTGTTACTCACCTCATAGCTGCCATCCTTTGCTAAAGAGAAGCCGAGGCCCGGTAGTCTTGGAAGCAGACAGACTGCTGTGCTCCAGCTGACCATGAGATGCTGCACAGCAAGTCACTTTTAGATTTCACTTTCCTCCTCTGCAAAGTAAGTGCTTGGATAAGATGATTCTTTCCACCAGTGTCAGAACTCTATGGTTTTTATGACTAAACTGCTGATGGGCTCTTAGTCTTCCTTTTTGCAGGAGAATGGTTCCTACTTTCTCTGTCATTGAAGATTTCTGCCAGGAGCTCTCATTTGTTCTTTGCCTCTTTTCTCTAGTGTCTCTCTGTATGCGTCTCTCCTCTCATTTTCCATGTCAAAAACAGGTGTTTATTACCTCCACACCAAAGCTTATTTTGTGTTATAGATACAACTCTTGAGAAATCTTGCTTTCACTCTAGCTTTGACATCTTTGGTTTCCCTTTGCCAGTCATCAGAGTCTGCCTTTAAACAGAATAAACCTATTCCATTTTTGAAAATGAAAAATCTTGATTTATTTACTGGTTTGCCCCTTTGATTTCCCATCCTATCTCTTCCCAAATTGTCCACTTCTTAGCTCAGACATCATTCCCCTAGTCATTTTGGCCAGAAATCTTGGCCCCAAAACCTGAATGAGATCCTAGTCTACTTTGTGATTAGCAAATTGTTGTGAAGTTATGATCTTCCACTTTTTCTTTCAGTTCTTCCTCTATATATTGTAGATTCATCTCTTCACTATCTGTACTGTTCCTCCCCTCCCCTCCAAATACTACCATCACCTCTTCCTGACTTCATTCTTTGTGCTTTAAATCTGTGTCTTGGTTTTCAGGCCCTTTCTTGATTTAGAGAAAGTGACCCACTAATCTGAATTATTGTAAGCCTGATTCTGTCATTCCGATGTTCTGGGGAACCTGGGATTCTCCCTTATTCTCTTGGCATCCTTTCCTCGTAGACTAATATACATGGGCTTCACTTTCCTACCTACATGCCTTCTTGAACCTGACACCCATAACCTATATTTGGGGATCCACTGACACTGGCCACCTCTGTGTTCCTTGTACATAACACTCCATCCCCCTGAAGTCTAGGTCCAATTGATTTTTTTCACCTTTATATCCCCATTTCCTAGCACAGTGCTTGATACGCAGTATGGGTTTAATAAATGCTTGTTGAATGAATTTTCCCTGGCCAGTGTGTAGGCACTTAATAAATGTTTTTTAAAGTTAGGGGACCTCTACAGCCTTAGCGTCCTATACCCTATGGAATGCTTAACATCCTTGTCCTGAATTTAATTAGTTCAGAATTTGCATTGACCTCCTTTTTTTTTTCATCCTTATCCCTTCTTCTAAAGATTAGAACATTCTTTTGTCTTTAATGTTTATAAAAATGTATTTATAGCAAACATAAAAGGTAGTTAGCTCTGGGTACACATGCTGACTGGGGAGGATTTAGTTATAACAACCTTCAGGTTAACTCTTAACCAATATATATTTTCTGTCCCTCTCTTTCTCTTCCTCCCTTTCCTCCCCTCTCCCTTTCCTGTCTAGCTTATAGCACTTAACTGATTTGAACATACACATTGCTACATTCTCCCTCCCTCCCCCCCCAATAAGTTATATGAAATTATTCACTTATTTCATACACGTGGCCTTGTTTGCTCAACCAAATTATAATTTTCTTTAGTACCATATGAGTCCTAATCACCTTTGGTATTCTTCATATGAAACGGGGTGAGTGGGAGCATACATGGCAGAGACTTGGTGGCTTTCTCTGTTCTAGAGCATTGAGGAATATGGATATAATGAGGACTCTGGGAAGCCAGTGTCTGCCCCTAACGATAGTTGGAATCTGACCTTTCAAAGTAAATGGAGTTACCAAGTAATTCACAGATTCTTGCCTGGCTAACTGAATAATTTTTCTGGTGATTGCACTATCTAAAGATGCACATCCCACTCTAGATCAGTGCAGACTGCATAGTTTACATCCAATACCTACTATTTTGAAGATTATTAATGGTTATGTTCTTCCTCTGTACAAGACATTTTCCATGAACTTATAAATTTCATGTTTATCTGATTTCTAATTTCTATCCAGGACTATCCAATATCAAAGAAGGCTGTTTGAACAAAACCAAATTGCAGTAGCTCAAAAGAAATGTGAGATGTGTAAATTTGAACCATCTCTACCTTGAATGTTCATGTGGACTACTTGGGTCTGATCCTATATAGAGCTTTCTGAGCTGGTCTGAGCAGCCACAATGAGACCTACTGCACCTTGACGACAACAGACTAATGTCACATTGATCCACTTTTGGGGGGACACAACAGTCTAGGGCTGTGAACTCCTGCTGATCAGTTGAAGGTTATAGAAAATATAAAGTCAGGTGTTTTTAATAAAAGTAGGCATTTATTAAGTTCTTACTATGTGCCAGTCTTTAATTGGTGCTAAGCATACAAAGGAAGGCAAAACAGCTTTCAGCACCTTCAGGAAGCTCCCAGTCTAATGGAAGAGAAAGCGTACATGTAGGATACATAGGCTAACAGGGAGCAGCTGTGTACAGACAAGTGAGAGACACGGTTAAATGAAACTAGAGGATATCAGGAAAGCTTCCTGTAGAATGGCATTTCTAAGTGCTTGATAACAGTGACATGGTTCCTTTTATCCCCAGAATGCTCTGTGGCCTCCAACTCTGCTCTTCCATGACTCTGATCCTCTTATTTCAGTCATGGAAACAGGGCGGGCTTGAGGACCTGGCACAGCCAGTGGTGCCCTTGGCACCCTGTACTAGAGGGCATCCCCAAAAGTTACCCCTTAAAGATCTTTTTGAATTATGCAGATGCCTTGGTATTCCAGCCATAGTGTACCCTGAAAGTTTGCCTTGTCAGCAAGTGATACCTGACTCAGATGTCCACCACCCCAGGTCAGACAAGAAGGGCATGGTGCCAATTCCTGGAAAAGGCAGAAAGTATCTGCCTTTCAGATCACCTTTCTAACAGGGAAGACAACATGTAAATAACCAGGTACACAGAAGACACCACATAGGTCTGAGAGGCTGGGGTTAAGATACAAGGCAGGCCCTTGCAGATAGCATTAACCTTGAAGTCAGGGAAGTAACAGGAGGGAGAGCTTAGTGACTCTTTTTTATCCTTCCTTTATCCTTGTATTCCCAATAGTACCTCCTGGTATGCTTTGCAGATACTTAGTTTCTGTTGGATTCAGTCTTTTTCAGTCATAGAACTTGAGGGCTTGAAGGGAACCTTAGATATCTAATCTAGCTTTCTGATTTTAAAATCTCAAAGGGCAGAAGAGCAGGAACAGGGCTCCTTATGAAAACTAATTCAAACATTTAAAAAATTCACTAGACTGAATTCTTAGAGAGAAATCTGGAAAACGTTTCTTTTGTGAGGCATTTGTCCCTGTCAGCTTGGCCAAGAGAGATGGGCAGAGAAAGGTCTGCAGATCTTGGAGACTTGAGGCAAGCCAGGAGCACACTGCCTAGGGAGAGATGGTATCCGAGGCACCAGGCTGACAGCTTTGTAGTGCTCCATGCCCCAGGACCATGTCATAGATCCAGAAGCCCTGTGTAGTGAACTAAGAAGGCTAGAAAGCAGTTGGAGAGAGAGGTGCAGCTCATCCCCAGAAGCAAAGCAGAGACTCAGTTGTAGCCTCAGGTTCAGCCTGCAGATGTGGAACCAACCAGAGCCCAAATTACCAGTTAAAGGGGAACCAGTAGTTCAATCTCTTGAAATCAGCAGAGTATCCTAGCTGGCTGATAGGACTGACTCCAGTAGGAGTCCTCCAGGTGAGGAACTTGAAGGAATCAGAACACTTTGGGAGCTATGAAAGCTTGCATGTTCCTGAGGTCCTGGAATGATAATATGATACTTAATACCAGGAAAGCAGCAACCGAGCAGCCATAGATTCTCCCTTCAGAATTGTGTAGAGCCAAACTCCAACATCAGATCTGAAGTTAAGAAATAGAGAAAATAGAAAACTTCACCATAAAGAGCTCTTGTGATGACAGGATGCTTCAGAGGAAAAGGAGAAAATATCAGGCCTCAGAGGAAAACACAGCTTGGACACAAATTCAGATTCCTGAAAGAGTGAGACCTTAAATGTGTGTGTGTGTGTGTGTGTGTGTGTGTATAATAAATGAAATGAGAGGAAAAATTAGAAAAAATAAGTGAGAGCTACAGAAGAAAGAATGGGGAAGGGAATCAACATCTTGACCTGAGGTATAAAATCTTAACCAAGCAACAACTTCCCTGAAAATTAGAATAGATCAAAGAGAAATCCATGACTCCATGAGACCAAAAACATTGAAAAAAGTCAAGAGATTGGAGGGGAGGGGGAAGAAAATGTAGGGTCTCTCACAGCAAAAACTACCGAAGAAATTGAACAGAAGAGGGGAAAAAAAAGGCAAGACTTTTTGGATTGTCTTAACACCATGATCATAAGGACCCTGGATATCATATTTCCAGAAATCTTAAAAGGAAAACTGCTCAGATCTAGAGCGTAGAGGGGAAATAGGAAGAACCCACAGGTTGTCTCCTACAAGAAACCTTGGAATGAAAATTCCCAAGAACAATCTGGCCCAAATCTATAACTTCTGGTCAGAAGAAAAACTACTACAACCATCCAGAAGGGAAGTCTTCAATACTGTAGAGCCAAAGGCAGGATCAGCAGCCACCACTTTAACTAAAGGAGTTGAAAACATTGAATGTAATCTTCTGGAATGCAAAGGAAATAGGTTTCAAGGATAGTTTAGTATTTCTCTTGATGAAATGATACATTTAGAAAAAATTTTCTTGCAACTTAGAAAAGTGATTTTTTAGTGTTCCTCATTTGAAAGTTCAGCCAAGAAATAGGCTTTAACTTCACTGCCTTCCATTTTGTTTTATTGTTAGAATTATTGTTAGAAATTTCAAGCTGACAGGTGTGAATAAATTCCATTGGCCACAATCTTGGGTAACAAGATTCCCTGAGGTATCCTCTAGACTTTCCTAGTAAGTATACTTTATCCTTAGGTTTCACTAAGACATTAGATAAAAGCTATTCTAGCCTTCTGGTCACATGGCCTAGCTAGACCCAGAGGGTTTTGTTGTTGTTTCTTTGTTTCTTGCCTGAAGTCACTGAGAGCTGATTTGAACTCTGGTCTCTATCCACTGCACCACCTCATTCCCCCCTCCCTTCCCCAAGTTAGTTATTGATATGTAATCTTGGAAGGAGATTTTTAGAACTATGCCTCGGGAGTTTGTCCTTGATTTGGTTATTTAATATCTTAGTCATGAAGTAAGAGAGAAGAGAGGTATGGGCTAGAGCACAATTCATGAGAAAAGTATAGGGTATTTTGGGTTTTTTTGGGGGGGTTACTAAACCTCACTATAATTCCAGAGTGCAGTAAGGCAGCTTCAAGCTGAGGTGACTTTAGGCTGCTTTCATGGAGGGGCCATGATCCCCCTGTGTTCTTTGCTGGTAGACTGTATCTAGACTCTGCTTAAAGGACTGTGTTCAATTGTGAGAACCATTTTGGGTAGGACATTGACAGATTAATGGAGTTGGGGAGAACAGGAAATTGCAGGTAAGATTGGGAAGAGAGGAGGTGAATGAGAGTTGTCTTTAAGTATTTAAAGAACTGTCAGGTTGAAGAAACATAAAAGTGTTGTGTTTGGTCCCAGAAGACCATTGAATGGAGCTTGAAGAGGCCCAGTTTTTCATATTTATTTATTTTTTTTATTTGTTAAAGCTTTTTAATTGTAAAACATATGTATGGGTAATTCTTCAACAGTGACCCTTACAAAGCTTTCTGTTACACATTTTTCCCCCCTAGTCCCCACCCCTCCCCTAGATGGCAGGAAGTCCATTACATGTTAATTATGTTAAAATACTTGACAAATCAAATATATGTATGTCTATTTCCATACTTATCTTGCTGTGCAAGAAAAATCATATCTACAAGAAAAAAAATCTGAGAAACAATGCAAGCAGACATCAATAAAGAGCATGAAAATGTTATATTGTCCACATTTCATATCCCTCTCTCTGGGTGTATATGACTTTCTTCAGTGAACAATTGGAGCTGGTTTGAAACATTTCATTGTTGAAGAGAACCATGTCCATCAAAATTGATCATCATATAATATTGTTGTTGCTGTGTATAATGATCTCCTGGTTCTGTTCGTTTCACTCAGCATCAGCTCATGCAAGTCTCTCCAGGCCTCTCTGAAATCGTCCTGCTGGTCGTTTCTTTTCTTTTTTTTTTTTTTAATTTGCAAAACATATGTATGGGTAATTCTTCAACATTAACCCTTACAAAGCTTTCTCTTACAAATTTTTCCTCACTACTCCTTACCCCTCCTCTAGATGGCAGGATATCCACTACATGTTAATTATGTTAAAATACTTGACAAGTCAAATATATGAATACATATTTCCACACTTATCTTGCTGTGCAAGAAAAATCGTATCTAAAAGAAAAAATCAGAGAAAGGAAACACAATGCAAGCAAACATCGATAGAGAGCATGAAAATGTTATGTTGTGGTCCACATTTCACATCCCTCTCTCTGGGTGTATATGGCTTTCTTCAATGAACAATTGGAACTGGTTTGAAACATTTTATTGTTGAAGAGAGCCATGTCCATCACAATTGATCGTCATATAGCCTTGTTGCCATGTATAATGATCTCCTGGTTCTGCTCATTTCACTCAGCATCAGTTCATGCAAATCTCTCCAGGCTTCTCTGAAATCATCCTGCTGGTCGTTTCTTGCAGAACAATAATATTACATAACATTCATATACCATAATTTATTCAGCCACTCTCCAATTGACGGGCATCCATTCAGTTTCCAGTTTCTAGCCACTACAAAAAGGGCTGCCACAAACATTTTTGCACATGTGGGTCCCTTTCCCTCCTTTAAGATCTCTTTGGGATATAGGCCCAGTAGAAACACTGCTGGGTCAAATGGCATGCACAGTTTGATAACTTTTTGAGCATAGTTCCAGATTGCTCTCCAGAATGGTAGTATCCGTTCACAGTTCCACCAACAAGGTATCAGTGTCCCAGTTTTCCCACATCCCCTCCAACATTCATCATTATCTTTTCCTTTCATTTTAGCCAATCTGACAGGTGTGTAGTGATACCTCAGAGTTGTCTTAATTTGCATTTCTCTGATCAGTAGTGATTTGGAGCACCTTTTCATGTGACTGAAAATGGTTTTAATTTCATCACCTGAAGATTGTCTGTTCATATCCTTTGACCATTTATTGATTGGAGAATGGCTTGAATACTTATAAATATGAGACAGTTCTCTATATATTTTAGAAATGAAGAGGCCTAGTTTTTCATGTGAGGAAAATCTTCCTAATAGTGCATCATGGTGGATAGTAGATAATTACTGGTCAGGTAGTAGGATCTAGAAAAGATCTCAGAGGTCATTGAGCTTACTCATTTTACAGATGAGGACACTGAGGCCTAGAGAAAGTGGATGGTTTACCCAAGCACAGACAGGTAGTAAATGATAGAATTTAAATCTGGGACCTTTCAAACCAAATCTAGTTTCATCACTTATTAAATTCTGTGTCTGCCTACTTATTCAGGAAATCAGAAAGATGTGAGTTTGACTAATGCTGCAGATAGTACCTTTGTGACCTTGGATAAATTTCTTTTTATCTTTTTTTTTTTTGCTGAGGCAGTTGGGGTTAAGTGACTTGCCCAAAGTCACATAGCTAGGAAGTGTTAAGTGTCTGAGACCAGATTTGAACTCAGGTCCTCCTGACTTTCAGGGCTGGTGTTTGGATAAATATCTTTTTTTTTTTTTTAAATTAATTTTTTTTTATTAAAGCTTTTTATTTGTATAACATATGTATGGGTAGTTCCTCAGCATTGATCTTTACAAAGCTCTCCATTACAACTTTTACCCCCAGTCCTCTCCCCTTCCCTCCCCTAGATGGCAGGAAGTCCACTACATGTTAATAATGTAATAATAGTTGACAAGTTATGCAAGAAAAATCCTATCTACAAGAAAAAAAAGAAAACCAGAGAAAGGCAACACAATGCAAGCAAACATCAATAGAGATCATGAAAATGTTACGTTGTGGTCCATATTTCATATTCCTCTCTCAGGGTGTATATGGTTTTCTTCAGTGAACAATTGGAACTGGTTTGAGACAATTCTTTGTTGCAGAGAGCCATGTCCATCAGAATTGATCATCATGTAATACTGTTGTTGCTGTGTATGATCTCCTGGTTCTGCTCGTTTCACTCAGCATCAGTTCATGCAAGTCCCTCCAGGCCTCTCTGAAATCGTCCTGCTGGTCGTTTCTTACAGAACAATAATATTCCATAACATTCATATACCATAATTTATTCATCCACTCTCCAATTGATGGGCATCCCTTCAGTTTTCAGTTTCTAGCCACTACAAACTAACTAGATTTTGTAGTTTATTATAGTAGTATAATATATAGTAGATAATGTTTGTAACTAGATTGTTAAGGTTATTGCCTAGGTTGTCCTGATAACCTATTCAGTGCCACTGATCGACTCAGAGCAATAATATTCCATAACATTCATATACCATAATTTATTCAGCCACTCTCCAATTGATGGGCATCCATTCAGTTTCCAGTTTCTAGCCACTACAAAAAGGGCTGCCACAAACATTCTTGCACATGTGGGGCCCTTTCCCTCCTTTAAGATCTCTTTGGGATATAGGCCCAGTAGAAACACTGCTGGGTCAAAGGGTATGAACAGTTTGATAACTTTTTGAGCATCGTTCCAGATTGCTCTCCAGAATGGTTGGATCCATTCACAGTTCCACCAACAATGTATTAGTGTCCCAGTTTTCCCACATCCCCTCCAACATTCATCGAAATCTTTTCCTGTCATTTTAGCCAATCTGATAGGTGTGTAGTGGTACCTCAGAGTTGTCCTAATTTGCATTTCTCTGATCAGTAGTGATTTGGAGCAACTTTTCATATGACTAGAGGTGGTTTTAATTTCATCATCTGAAAATTGTCTGTTCATATCCCTTGACCACTTATCTATTGAAGAGTGGCTTGAATTCTTATATATATGAGACAATTCTCTATATATTTTAGAAATGAGGCCTTTATCAGAACCATTAAATGTAAAGATGATTTCCCAGTTTGATGCTTCCCTCCTAATCTTGTCTGCATTAGTTTTATTTGTACAGAAACTTTTTAACTTAATATAATCAAAATTATCCATCTGGTGTTCAATTAGGAGTTCCAGATCTTCTTTGGACATAAATTTATTCCATCTCCACAGGTCTGAGAGGTAAACTATCCTATGTTCCTCTAATTTGGTTATAATATCACTCTTTATATCTAGATCATGAACCCATTTAGATCTTATCTTGGTGTGCGGTGTTAGGTGTGGGTCCAGCCTTAATTTCTTCCACACTAGTTTCCAATTTTCCCAGCAGTTTTTGCCGAATAGTGAGTACTTATCCCAAAAGCTGGGGTCTTTGGGTTTATCAAACACTAAATTGCTAACATTATTACCTAGCTTGTCCTGATATCCTATCCTATGCCACTGATTGACTGCTCTATTTCTCAGCCAGTACTGAATGGTTTTGATGACCGCTGCTTTATAATATAGTTTTAGATCTGGTACAGCAAGGTCACCTTCATCTGCCTTTTTTTTTCATTAATCCCCTTGAAATCCTTGACCTTTTGTTCTTCCAAATGAACTTTGCTACTGTTTTTTCTAGATGTGTAAAATAATTTCTTGGGAGTTTGATTGGTATGGCACTAAATAAGTAGATTAGTTTGGGTAGTATTGTCATTTTTATTATGTTCGCTCTGCCTACCCATGAGCACTTAATGTTTTTCCAATTGATTAGGTCTGATTTTATTTGTGTGGAAAGCGTTTTGTAGTTTAGTTCGTATAGTTCCTGACTTTTCCTTGACAGGTAGATTCCCAAATATTTTATCCTATCATCTGTTATTTGGAGTGGAATTTCTTTTTGTATCTCTTGCTGCTGAACTTTGTTGGTAATATATAAAAATGCTGATGATTTATGTGGATTAATTTTGAATCCTGCAACTTTAGCAAAGTTGTGAATTGTTTCTAGTAGGTTTTAAGTTATCTCTAGGGTTCTCTTAAGTATACCATCATGTCATCTGCAAAGAGTGATAATTTGGTTTCTTCATTACCTACTCTGATTCCTTTTATCTCTTTTTCTTCTCTTATTGCTAAAGCTAACATTTCTAATACAATATTAAATAGTAATGGTGACAGTGGGCAGCCTTGTTTCACTCCTGATCTTATTGGGAATGGTTTTAGTTTGTCTCCATTACATATGATGCTTGCTGATGGTTTTAAATAGATGCTACTGATCATTTTAAGGAAAAGCCCATTTATTCCTATACTCTCTAGTGTTTTTAATAGGAAAGGGTGTTGGATTTCATCAAATGCCTTTTCTGCATCTATTGAGATAATCATATGGTTTTTGTTTTGGATAAATTTCTTGACCTTAAGGGGGGGGGGGAACCTCGATTTCCTCATCTGTAAAATGGGCATAATAATTATTACATTGGATTGTTGTGATCTAATGAGAGAACATATGATCACAAATCTTAACAGCTATATAGAAATGCTAATTAATGTTAACGATATTGCAAATGTGGAATAAACCTAATAATTTGGGAATAAATAATGGTATATGTATGTAACTGATTATTGTAAAAAATAACTAACTGGGAGAAATCAAGAAGACTTAAATGGTGCTGAACCAAACATATTTACTTTAACCTATGTAAATAAAGACATCAAATAGCAACAAAATCCATTTTAAATGGATTAGATGACTTTGTTACTACCTTGATAAAACTAATATATATAACTTGTTTCTTTTAATAAATGAGTAAACAACAGATGCATTGTTACATGTCTGTGTATTCCCAATGGTTTTACATTCTTGCTTTCAACTCTTTTTGATACATTGATATACTTGTTTTTAATGACTGAGATAGAAGTTTAAATAAAATATCAATATAAAGAAGTTGAATGGGCTGTCATAGGAAGTGAAGCTTCTATGAACCTAAGGAGATTTGGTGCAGATGTAGGTAGGTGCAGTATTGACAGGGGTCCCCAGTTTCCAATTCCTAGAAGATAAATGTTTCCTGGTCTTGCCCAAGATTGTCCAACCTGGTCTTAGAAACTCCTGCTTCCTAAGTTGCAGGTAAATGTTTTTTTTCCCCTGACATGACAGTGTAATTTCATAGCTGATGGAGATTTGGGATAAAATTCATTATTGAAAAATAATTTGAATTTCTAAAAATTCACTTTTATGAAATACAAACATTTGTAAGATTTACTTTTTGTCTCTGTAAGCTTGAATACATATATTTTTAATTTAACTTTCATTTTGTATGTTCTTATCTTCCTTAGAATTGCCTCTGCAGAAAATTTATACTCCGTCCTTTGAGACCATGCCGTAGATATTCTACAACAAGAAATTCTGGGTATGTAGATGAATGTTAATCTTTACAAATGTTTTCAATTATGAACAGTAAGCAACCTTGTTTTTCTTTTTTTTTTTTAATTAAGATCTGTCTTTCAATTGATTAAACCAAGGAAAATAAAATCCCATTTATTATATATCATCAAGCAGAACAAATTCCTGCCTTGGCTAGGTATGCTTCAAGCTCTGCTGGAATCCAGCCTCAGGCAGTGCTCATTGCTTGGATTTCTCCAGAATTGTGGTTGGTCATTGTATTTACTAGAATTGCTTATACTTTCAAAATTTCATTCAGCAAGTATTCAAGGCCTACTTTTGTTCCAGGCCTGGTGCCAAATGCTGAGACACAAAGGCACATCAGGCCCTTGCCTTCCAGGAGTTTATATTCTAATGGGGAAGACAGTGTACCAGTGGAGTCACCTAGCATTTATTAAGCACTTACACTATGTGCCAGGCACTGCGGTAAGCACTGGAGAGACCCAAAAGCATCCAAACTGGTCCCTGCCCTCTGAGCTCCCATCTAATGAGAGAGCAGACATGCACACAACTGTGTGCACACAAAAGGTCTAAATGGGTTACATCAGGGTGGTCTCGAAGGAAAAGCTCTAGATTCAGGAAGACTGGGAAGGTATCTTGGAGAAGCATTGAATGAAAGTGGACAAGTTCAGGAAGCCAGGACATGGATGGAGATTGGGAGGGAGATCCTTCTCCTCAGGGAGCAGCAGGGGAAGTGGAAATGGTCCGAGTGGGAAGGTGTGGGTGTGGGTGTTTCACAAGCTGGGAACACCAAGAAGGGACCAGACTACCAGGTTACAAGGGCTTTGAAAGTCAAAGGAGGGCACGATTACATGGCGCAGTCAGACGAGTGCTTTCAGGATATCAGTTAGATACCAGAATGGAGACAGGCTTGGAGTCTGAAGGAATTTGAGAACAGCCCCAGTGGCGAGGTGAGCCTGGACCAGGGCTTACAGTACATTGGGGGAGGGGAAGCTATATCAAAGAGATGATAGGGAGATGTGAATGATGGGAAGAAAATTTGAAGAAAATTAAAAAAAAAATTTTACTATTGTAAAAGCTAATGTTAATGCTAATATAGTGCTTACTGTGTGCTAGGCAATATGTTAAGTGCTGTACAGTTAAATCTCATTTGATCTTTATGATAACCTTGGGAGGGAGGTACTGCTCTTACTATGCCCGTATTACAGATAAAGATCCTAAGGTTCAGTAATCTGCTCAGGGTTGACGTATCTGAAGCTGGGTTTGAATTCTCGGGTCTTTGTGACTCCCAACCCTGCACTCTATTGAGTCAGCCAACTACCCCAAATCAGGGATTTCCTGAGGTAGTGATGATAAGGAGACACTCCCAGGCTTGAGAGATCAAGCAAAGGCTAAAAGCACAGGCCACAGTGTCCGAGGTCCTGAGCACTTACGGAAGGTGCTTGAAAGGGGGGCAAATCATGAAGAGCTTCACATATCAAACAGTTTAGCTTTGATCCTGACTACTGGCGTTTTTAGCAGTTCATGATTAAGGCATATGGTTAGACTACGCTTGAGGAAATTCATGGCAGTGACTTCGGAGTAAGGATTGGAATGGTGACCAGTTTGAAGGCTCTGCCATAGTCCAGGTGAGCAGTGTTGGGGCCTAAACGAGGTGGTTCTACCTGTGTGAATAGGAAGATGAGATAGGTGAGAAGTATGACATTACTGGTGACCAGATTGGCCAGCTGTGAAAGTCAGGAATGATGTTGAGATTTTCCTTACCTCTGCCTGTTGGATCTCCAGTTGGGAAGATGGCAACTTCAGGATGCGATGTGGAGATTAGATTTGGGAGGAAAGTTCTGTCTGGGATATTTGAGTTTGCTGTGCCTATGGGACATCCATTTCTAAATAGCCAACAGCCATTTAGTGACATGGGACTGGAACCCAGGAAAAAACTAAGTCTTGATAGAGATCTGGATTCCATGAGGTGATTGATTTTTGAGCCCACAGGAGCTGATGGCTTCAGCCAAGTGAAAGAATGTACAAGGGAGACTCAGACCCAGGACAAGAGCGCTGGGGGGGAAACTCACAATTAGTGGGCATGATGTAGATAGAAACTTGGCTGAAGAGACTAAGGAGACAGAGAGCAGAGTGTGGAGAGAAGCCCTGCTTCATTGGTGAGCAAGGCTCTGAGGACTGAGGAGAGTCTGTAAGATTGGCAGGTAAATGAGTGAGGAGGACAGTGGAGGCCCCAGGGTGGACAACCTGGTTAGCTAAGGAGGGAGGAGGGATGCCTGCAGGTGGGCTGGATGGGACTGGGGAGACTTGGCTGAGTCTGTAGGCAGCAGGGAAAAAAAACCTGAGAAGAGAGTTTTGAAGAGTAGAAGGAGCTTTTCAGAGGCAGCTAGGTGACACCATGAATAGGATGCTGGACCTGGGATCAGGAAAACTTGAGTTCAAAATTTACCTCAGACACTTACCTTTCTGTGTGAGCTTAATCTCAGCTAATCAGCTGTAAAATGGGGATAGCAAGAAGAATAGTAGCACCTATCTCCTGTAGTTATTGTGAAGATCAAATGAGATGATATTTATAGAGTTAAGCTTGGCAGAGTACCTGGTCCATAGTAGGCTCCATATAAGAGCTAGCTGTCATCAGAATTATTTTGATGCTGGTTAGAGTAGAGTCTTTTGCTTCTAAAATAAACTTTTTGAGTATGTTTTCATTTTTATGTGGGGATAGATAATTTTTATCCAAAGACTTTTTCTTTTTGGATAAAAGTATATGTAGGAGTCTTCCAGTGGTGGCTTAGGTTCTGTATCATAAAATTGGCTCTAGAAGAAGTCTTCTTTCCAGCTTTTTTTTGGTTCAGTAATCAAGTTCTCCTTGTGGGGTTCTTAAATTGACCTACTTTGTGAGAAAGTTATGTATATAAATCTGGCTACATACACAGTGGCTAGCAATACTGCCTAACATATTTTTTTTAAAAATGCAAAGGTATCGATTAAGTACTTGCTGTGTACCAGGCATCGAATCTGGATTCAGGGCCCTTGTAAAATGCTTCAAATACCATATTTCTAAGCTGCTGGGAGAGAAGCATCAAATGGGGAGAAGCTTAGAAAACATTGCCTGCTAAATTCATTTTATTGAATCTCCTTAGGGTTCAAAGCAAATTTTTCGATCTTTTATCTGCTTATAATATGGTTCATAAATGGCTACATCTTTGTTATCTTTGGGGACTTTCCTATCCCTATTCTTCAGTAGCTGAGCAGGTGACAGTTTTTTGCCATACAGTATTAAAGATAGCAAGTTTAAGGAGAAAAAAAGTTGATTTCATAATTCCTGGTTTCTGAATTGATTATAGGAAAATGGTGGCGGGGGACACTCTAAGGTGGCTGCAATGGAGAAAAATGCTATTCTGAAATTTTAAATTATATCAAATGTTTTGTTTTATCAGACAATATTTAGACAAATATTAAGTATTTGCTTTTTTTTTTTTTATCTTAGACTTTCTGCAGGCAAAATTGCTGGAGCAGGCCTCTTGTTTATTGGTGGAGGTGTTGGTGGAACTATTCTGTATGCTAAATGGGACCAGCATTTCCGAGAAAGTATAGAGAAGACCATCCCTTTTTCTGACAAAGTCTTTGAGATGGTCCTTGGTTCTTCCCAGGCAGCGCAATTGCCAAAGAAGCCGGTAAGATGGAAATTTTTTTTTTAATTACAGCTTTTTTATTTTCAAAACATGCATAGGTAAATTTTTTAACACTGATCTTTGTAAAGCCTTGTGTTCCAAATTTTTCCCTCCCCCCCTACTTCCTCCCCTAGATGGCAAGTAATCCAATATATGTTAAATCCAAAATATGTATACATATTTATATAATTATCTTGCTGAACAAGAAAAATTAGATCAAAAAGGAAAAAAAAAGAAAACAAAGTGCAAGCAAACAACAACAGAAAGTGTGAAAATGTTATGTTATGATCCACACTCAGTTCCCATAGTCCTTTCTCTGAGTATAGATGGCTCTCTTCATCATAAGATCATTGTAAATGGCCTCAATCATCTCATTGTTTGAAAAGAGCCATGACTAAGATGGAAATTTTTTTTTTAAATAAAATGAATAGGGGCAGCTAGGTGGTGCAGTGGATAGAGCACCAGCCCTGAAGTCAGGAGGACCTGAGTTCAAATCTGGTCTCAGACACTTAACACTTCCTAGTTGTATGACCTTGGGAAAGTCACTTAACCCTAATTGCCTCAGCAAAAAGCAAAAAAATAAAATAATAAAATAAAATAAAATAAAATGAATAATGATCAGTATGAACAAACAAAAAAAGGAAGAGGTCAGCTCCTCATTTAACAAGGTAGAATTCAATGACTTAAGAAACAGGCCAAGGTAGGCCTTTTGTCTTCTTGCTAACATCAGCTGCCTCTGACTTGCCTGCCTCTGTTTCCATCTTCTCTTTGCCTCCTCTCCTATAGTTTGTCATTAATGTGTGAACAGCCTTGCTTTGGCTAATGACAAATGGTGACTTCTCATCCTTCAGTATTTCCTTTGTATGATTCACAGGTTTAGCAATTCCATTGCTAAAATGGAATTAAAAAGAGTTTCACAGGAAAAATTTTATTCATAAGTAAGGGAGGGAGATTGGTGTTTGCCAAGACTATTTAAATTAACCTAATCTCCCTTAACAGTTAGGCTTCTCTTTTTCATTGATAAATCATGGGCTCATAGAGCTGGAAAGGCACCTTCCTCATTCCCTAGTCCCAGGCATCTCATTTTACAGATGAGCCTCTGAGATGATGGTATTAATTGTCCTGTTTTGTCCAGTGAGAATTAGTAGAAAATCCTGTTGTCATTTTTAGTTTATTTGTATTCCTACTCTCTAATTTCACAATTATTTAGCTTGTTTAAAAAGCAAAGAAACATGCAATAATAATGCTTACGATGTCCACAAGGTGGTTGTGGGGTTGGGAGGATTGAATCTTGTAAGAGAAACACAACTAGAAATAGTTATTTGGATTAAGGAGACCAGGGAACATTTAATACCAGCAATTCATACATTTAAAAAAGTTCTTCAACAGTTTTATTTGGAACTTAACATGCACAGATAAAATTAATGTGGCCATGTACATCATAGAGCAGAAAGGGAGTTTGGACATGAGACCTCAGGTCTGTTAGGTGGTTTGCTTTCTTAATCCATAGATACTTCTAAAACCTTGTAGTTTCCAATGTTGGCACCCTTTGTTCACCAGATTACAAAGCAAACACTTTAAAAAATATATGAACACAGCATTTTATAGTTTTCTGTATTGTTTTTTTTGTAATTTAAAAAGTTTTAAAATTTTTTTAAAAAGTTTATTTTTATTTTTTTCCTCAGTAATGTCATTTTTCCAAACACATGTAAAAATAGTTTTCAGCGTTCATTTTTGTAAGATTTTGAGTTCCAGACTTTTTTTCTCCTCCCTCTCTTACTTCCCATCAAGCAATCTGATAGAGGCTATACATCCATATTCTTGAAAGGCTGTTTTTGCGGTGAGGGGTTTTAGCTCTTCTCTTGTGCTTGAATGGGCATCCCCAGCCATTTCTTGGATTGTGGGGAGCTGGCACTGCCTGGGAACACCTGCTCTCCAGAGAAGCAACCCAGCAAAGCCGATGCAGACTTGGGAGGGTAGAGTATCTTGGGCATTTACTGTGATTTTCATAAGCCAGTTTCCTCATCTAAACAATGTAGAACATAACAATTGCATCTCTCTCATAGGATTATTGTGAGCATTCACTGAAATAGTTTGCTTGAAGCACTGTGTAAACCTTTAAGGAACTATATAAATTTGAGCTCATTTTATGACCCCACATAACCTCTGGATTCATGGGCCCAGCTTAAAATAGACATGCTTGTGATAAGTGTCCTCAGCTGTTGGGGGCTGTTCCCACCCCAGCACTTCTATTTTAAGGTACAGGCCTCAGAGAAAATGACGAGTCTGCAATCAAGTTGAAAGTGGGTCTGAAACCTGCTTTGTGTTGGTGTTTCTTGTGGATCTTATTAATTACTCTTCACCATTTTGAGATTAGATTCCTTTGTATATGACTTCTGAATTAGACGTTCTCTTCCTCAGCTCCACTGTATCTCACATGGCATTTTTATTTGGGTGACCTGATACCACTTCAGACTTGGTGTGTTTAAAGTGAATGCCAAGTGGCTCTCATTTCCTGCTATTGTTTTCGTTGTGAATAGCCTTACGATGTCCCCAGTTTGAATCCTTAGTCGTCTTTTAAAAAACTCTCCTGTCCCCAGCTTTTCATGAGTCACCAAGTCCTGTCCTCTCCTTAACAATGTGTCTCATGTCTCCTTTACTTTCTTTCCTGTTGATACTTTCTAGTTCTGACTCTTAATTCTGTCCTGCCTCAGTTACTGTCAGCTCTATATGGAGCTGCCACCTTAATTTTCATAAAACATTTATTCTTTTCTCAGTGAAGTGATGTGAGAACATCACAGGATCATGAATGGAAAAGTAAATATTGAGGAGATCAAAATTATGGAGAGAGTATGAGCTTGGAGAGTCAGGTCTTGGGAGGTTTTTAATCCCATCTCTGTGCTTACCCTGGTGTGGTGGAAACAGCATTAAATTGGGAAGACCTGGTTTTCCGGCTCAGATCTACTCCATGGCCACCTTCGGACAGTTGGACAAAACACTTAGCTGCTCCGGCCCAGTGTC
This sequence comes from Myrmecobius fasciatus, assembly GCA_023553655.1. Classification (NCBI taxonomy): domain Eukaryota; kingdom Metazoa; phylum Chordata; class Mammalia; order Dasyuromorphia; family Myrmecobiidae; genus Myrmecobius; species Myrmecobius fasciatus. The sequence continues at coordinate 24,919 of JAJPUD010011881.1, forward strand.
TTTAGATCACAATCCACATTCATGAATGGTTCTGTGACCCCAACCCAGTAACCCTCTGATTACTTCATTTCTTCATTTATTCTAAGTCAGAAGCAGGGTGGGGTGAATGAAGGAGAGAGGTGGTTTGCCTTGGTAAATACACAAGTCCATAGTAGCTGTAAGAGAATGATCTTTTCACTGATCTATATCTCTTAACATTTTTCCCTAAATTAGATTCTTGAGGTCAGGAATCATAGAAACTAGGGATTACTTGAGCTGGAAACCATGTTCTTCCTTTACAGATGAGGAAACTAAGACCCACATCTATCTTAGTCCGATATGATTTCTACCATGCATTGCTCCTCACCATTAGTAGGTACTTGGTCATAATTGAAGTGGACCTTTCCCCCCAGAGACTGACTGACTGAACTATTGGTATGATGATGGATGATAGGAATAATAGCTACTCCGCTATTATGTAAGTGATCCTGATGATTCCAAAACACTTGCCTTTACAATATTCCTGTGTGGTAAATGTATATTTTTCATGAGAAACCTAAATCTCAAATAGTCTGTCACTATGGACCCACAGCTGGCATTTGAACCTAGATCTTTTCATTATATCAGGATTCAATGTCCATTTGAGGCAATGAATACAGCAGACATTTATTAAGCATCTATTGTATGGGAGACCAGATACCTTGTAGGCACTGGGAATAACTACAAGTCCCTGTTTCCCCTCCCAGGAGCTTAGAGCAGGAGGTGGGATGGAGGGGCTAAATAGAATTTTTTTTTTTTTTTTTTTTTTTTTGCTGAGGCACTTGGGGTTAAGTGACTTGCCAGATTTGAACTTAGGTCTTCCTGACTTTAGGGCTAGTGCTCTATCCACTGCACCAACTAGCTGCCCCTTAAATAGAAATATTTCTAAGGTTCAGTGAAGGTCTGGCATACCTGCTGATGAAGGTGTAAGTGAGTAGCACTGATTTTAGAAAAAGCATATAGACCAACAAGCACAAGGAGGAGGAGAGACACCTTGGTTGATTTCTAAGTGATTCATTCCTAAATGAAAGAATGGTGATGGAACATAAATTTTGCATCAAATATGAAAACAAAAAACACCTAGCTAAAATGGAAATAATTTACTAATAATTTTTTAGGTTTATATTTAAATTTAATTTTAGTATCTTTTTTTAATGAGCAAGTATTTATTTTTTTCTCTCCCTCTTCATTTGGATAACTAGCAATAACAGAAAAAAACCTCTATAACAAACGCATAATCAAGAAAAGCACATTTCCACATGTGTCATAGTCAATAACATAGTCCTTTTTTGCATTTTGAATTTTTTACCTGCTCTTTGAAGGCTAGGAGTGTATTTCTGGGGGTAGTCTTCCAAAGAAAATAAGATTGCTTCTCCATCTCTCTGAGCTGAGTTCTCATTTTGTAATGTATGTAGTTGATAGTAAAGAAACTAAAGGTTATTTTTCTTATTATTACAACTAGCTTTTGTGGCTTTTTTTTTTTTCCCATTTTTTCCCCTTAAAGATTTGATGCTTTTGTTTTTGTATTACTTACATTTCTTAAAGCTCTTCTATTTCTCCGAGAGTCATCTTTTATAATAAAGAATAAAGAGGGGGGGGGGGGTTTCTTTCAGACTAACTAATACACAGAAGCCTGACTGACAGCTAGAAAGTTCTGAACTCACTCTTCTCTTCTCCCACCTTCCACCCCTATCCTAAAAGGATCTAGGCTTGTATCTTTATAGAGGGACTTGAGAAGCCATGAGATCCTCCTTCGTTTGGGACCCTTGGCCCTTGGCCTAGGAGCCTGCATGCCCTCGTTCCATCAGGAGCTTGTGTGATTCATTTGTCTTGTTTTATTGTGATTTCATTTGCCTTCCTTGGTGTAGTTATGTCTATTTCGAAGCTTTATTTCAGTAGGAGATTAATGTGCATACTTCATTTTCTGAATCTGACATGTTTTTCCTGTTCCCAATATTCAGCCTGGTCCACTAAAAATTTCTACTGTGTCAGAAGTAATGAAAGATTCTAAACTCCAAAAACAAAAGGGAGACACTCCAAGTTCTTCAACTAAAGGTACTGATATTTTATCCTGATATTTTAAAGTTATGTATAGAAATAAATGCATAGACAGCTATGATATTTTTGTACCCAAAAACGGATTGTCCCTTCTCTGAGTCTCTGGAGAGTCAGCCAGTCACCACATTGCCTTTTGGCAGAGTCAGGTCCCTGCCTCACATTTGGTCCGTGGGTGGCCAGGAAGGAGAAGAGTAGCTACTGGTGGGCTTGTCTGGCTCACAAGAGCTTGCTTTGGTGCTACTTTGTTCTTCTTGCTTTGTCCCCCTCCCCCTGTAAACTGTTTTTTTTTTTTTGTTTTGTTTTGTTTTTGAGCCCATTTGCTCCCCATTTGATTTCTGCCCAGCTGTCTGCCTTCAGACTCAGCTCCTCCTGCCAGTACTCACCATGCCCTGCGCCATCCAGGGTTTCCTTAGCTTGGGGAGATGATGGGCTCAGTTAAGCTATTAGTGTTTAGGAAGTCCTGAGAACATTGAATTTCTTAGGCTTCAGTGATGCATTCAGGAGGCCACCTTCCAGTGTTGGTTGGCATTGCAAGAGGCTTCCTCAGAGCAGTGGGTCATTGTTTTGATAGGGTTCATTTTTAGTGTCTTTTCAACTCGAAAGGGGTTGGAGATATGAAACCTCCTTTCTCACGTTTCCTGCTTCTGTAAACCATATCCTGTTTCCCTCTCTGATTCCACTCTTTCCTGATACCTGTTTATTTTATGCATGTGTGTTCCCATCTCAAGAACAGATCTCTTAATGCTTCTTCCTGCATTTTCAGTTCTGGGTGAGGTTCATATCTTCTAAACCATCGTGGGGGATAGAAAGTTCTCCTCAACTCTTCTATCTTCTTTGTGTGGCTTTTTACTCTACAACTCCTGAACTTGGATCTTTTCCTTATCAAACTTTTATTTCTGTTTCTGAGCATCTCTCTCCCTTCATTTGCAGCCAGACAGGATGGAAATGGAGAGTAACTTCCTCACAAGCCCTCCATTGACCTTCCTAGCCTGTGACTCCACTCTGTTTCTGGTCCCTTCTTTTCTCCTCACTCCCCATTTCTCCTCCTGTTCTCATTTCTCTGGGCACTTTTCCCCATTCTTCCGCTTTCCTCATTCTACTTTCTTTTTTCCCCATCCTGCCCTTGGGGACGCTGAGTGCCTGATTGCTCTTGGCTTGTCATTCAGCTTTCCTCTGGGAACTGCTGTGAGGACCTTTTCCATTCAGACAAATACTCAAGTCCTGGTGCTCTCATTGGGAAGGCATCCACTGGGAGGACCATTCATCTGTCTGATTCTTTGTGCAGATCCTTCTGATGACTATCAGACACAGAGATGGGTTAATCATTAATAGTTGCAGATATTTATGTGTTACTGAGCCACATGCAAGGTAAATAGGAATTTGCCTAGGGTAATGTATATTTATAGCACCTACAGAAGCAAACAGATTATTTCTACACCAGATGCTGCTTCATCTGTCCCATCTCCTGCTGAGCAGCGTGAAGATTTTGTCCAAGTACCTCCACTTGAACTACTAGAAGGAAAACATAAGCCATACGCTACAGGTAGTACCTTTGCTTTTTCATTTGTCTCTTGTAAGTGGGTTCGTGGAGTAGCCAGACACAGTGGGACAATGATAGCTTCACCACTATTTGAGTTGTCGCTTTTAAGTGTTTGGTCCTCTTCTGGAAGCTTTTTGAAAAGACTTGTGTCTTGATCCTTAGCGTATCTTTTTGAAAATGAGTTTAGCAGCCAGGGCCCTTCCATGTCTGCCTTTTGGAGCAGTCATGGGTGGAATGCCCTGGCAGGTATGAAACTTCTGTTTTAAGCCCCATCACATGTTTAAATTCTGCATTGAAATCTGGTTCCTTCTGTTCTGTTGCAAGAGGAGAAACATGAGTATGCAACTTCATCTTCTAAAAAAGAGCAACTCTCAGAAGAGTTTGGGGCTTTCCCGGGCCAGCAGGAAGCCGAGGAGCTGGAGAGAGCGATCCAGTGTATGTGAACAACCAGAGCTCTAAGTATTGGGGGGACCTCTGGATGCTACCTCGCCTGGGGTCGTGGCTGTCTCCCCCTCGTGGGCCTTCCTTTCCTGGGTGGCACGAGGTGGCTTGTTCTTGATGTCTGGGGTGACCTCATTCTACTCTCATCTCTCCATATCTCATGGAAAGGGCCTGCAGAGTGCTGGATTCCAATTCAGGAAGAGTATGTGGCATGAGTATGTCACGGCCCATGTCACACACTCTGCTGGTGTGTGTCACTAAGGACGTAATACCTCAGTTTCTTCAGCCATAAAGTGAAAGGACTGGCTCATGGGAACCTCACCACTATTACTGGCTAGCATTTAATAGAATGCTGTGAAGTTTTTCTTCACCAATGTTTATCTCATGTGATCCTCATTACAACCTTGGGAGATAAGTCTTGTCATCCCATTTTATTGTTGAGGAAACTGAGGCAGGCAGCAGTCAAGTGACTTGCCCAGCATCACACAGCTTAATAAATGGCTGAAACTGGATTTGAATTCTGATCTGACTCCAGGTCTTGCCCTCTCTTCGCCATTCCATCTCTGTTTTCTTTTGACTTCTCTGGTCCTTTCTGTGTGGCAGTCCCCCATGCCTTGAGCTCACATGTACTTGGCACATGTACCTTCATTTTCAAATTTGAGACTCCTAACCTCCTTATAATTAAAAAGGGATCCAAGGCCTGCAGATGTAAAGGATTGCCTGAAAAGCCATGTTCCCTTCGTGGCTTTTGGCAAGATTTTTCCTTGAAATTCTTCAAAATTTGTAAATCTCAGAGATTCTGAGAACCTCGAAAGGGGATGGCATGTTAATGATTAAATTTTATAGTTTTGATCTTTACATTTTTAATAATTATTTTTGGTTATGCATGTATATTCATTTTTTCTTTTCTTTTTTTTTTTTTTACATATTTCCTTATGAATCACCTTGGGAGAGAGAATCAGAACAAAACAGAAGGGAAAAGCTATGAGAAAAAAAATAAAACAAAAGAAAAAAAAAGTGAACATTAACATGTATTGATTTTACATTCAATCTCCATAGTTTTCTCTCTGGATGCAGATGGCGTTTTCCATCCAAAGTGATCTTTACATTTTCTATCTGTCTTTTGTGATGCACTTTCCAGGCCTATCTCAAGTTGTCCTTTTGTATGGCCTAACTGGGCAGAATATACTCTTTTGTTCCATCTAATTTCTTGTGCATGGCATCATGAAAATATTTGGGAAGAGTAGTCATTTTTTCCTGGTCTATCTTGGGCTATTTGAGGATAGTTTTATCCTTTTGGATAACACTCACCTAAACCAGTGGGATCTTAGTGACACTTTAGCTGTGTCTTTGCTTTAAAACTGTCCAGAAAGAGTTCCTTCTTCTCTCTTCTACCTTCTGTTTGTTAGTTTTTTCCTCCTTTTGTGCATTTTCCTTCTTCTGATGTCTGTTTCCTCTTAGGTTAGAGAATTGTCATTTTTATTAACTCTCATTTGGTAGGGGATATATAGTGAGTGATTTGAAATGCCATGGTTTCTGACCATTTCCCTATTTAGGTTCCTTGACAATCTCAAATCTTTGTTCACAAGTATTTAGGATGTCAAGAGTTATTTGTGGTTTATAACATAATAGCAAGTTTTTTACTTTAGGTTTGGTATTTGGACAGCAGAATTCCAAGTTTATGGTGACATCATTTCTGGTTAATAACTCTGATATGGATTATCTCAGGTATTCTAGGTCACCAATTCATAAAGACCAGAAATATTGTCCTGGGGAAGTCCTTTTGGAGGAGAGTCAGTGTGGGAGGGAAGGGGAGATGTCATGATGCCATTGAAAAGAAATCCATTCCTCATGATGGGAGGACCCTGACTATTTTAACTCTGGGTTTTTTTTCAAGCTCTGGCCAAAAACTTGGAAGATTCTTTAAGTCGCACTGCTCAGATCACCCTGCAAGCAATCTCGGCCCAGAATGCCGCCGTCCAGGCCATCAGCACTCACTCAAACATGTTGAAGAAAGCAATGGACAATTCTGAGGTAAGCCCGTGTTCATGGGCTGGGAAAAAAAGCTGCTGTTTTAGCGTGAAAACAATTGAACATTTGTTTTTACAATGAGTCAAGTCATCTCATTCCTTTTTTTTTTTTTTTTAAAGCTGAATTTAATGTCAATGCAATATTGATTCTAGCCCACATCAATACAATTATAGTATGCTTTGCCACAGAGCAAGTGCTTCATGTATCAGCCTATAGGCTGGTTCATAGCACACTTACTTAACCATGTTCATATACTTACTTGCTTATAAGACAGTACTTAGATTATTGGAATCTGTAAATGACTGCATACTCATTCAAAACCATTTAACATTTACTTGTTTATTCTTGCTCAAATCTGCCTAATAACAAAAGTTTTACTTTCTAGACTGCGAATGGGAAATCAGTGCAGTGGCTATCAGTGGAGGATGCCTTAAAGGATCGAAGAAAAGCTGTCAATGAAGCCGCTGATGCCCTTCTGAAAGCCAAGTAAATTAATCATTCTTTTTGAAGAAAATTTGTCTAAGTAAGAAATCAGCCTGAAATTCCTAATGGAGGATTTTAAGTGAGGGAAGAATTAAGATTTTCCTAGGTTTGCTCCTTGATTATATTAAAGCTAAAATTTACTATATGATTGTTTTGGGTAAAGTGTAGTAACATTTTAAGCATACTAGACAGAGAAATATTATGTAATAAGATTTATTTTCATTTGATATATTTTCTGTGTACTTTACTGAAGATTCATCAAGGTCCTAGAAATGGATTTTTATTAACTTGCTGAGAAACAACCCGCTAGCTTCTTGCTCTAAGATACTTATATGGAAATGTTTCTGGGCTGCTTGAATCCCTTTGCAGGGATATTGTGGAGTGGATTCTGGCTGTGGTTGGAAGGGTAAACTAGATCTCTTAGATGTCTCCCAGATCTGTGGTTTGGGAACATATATATCATGAGGGGACATGTAAGAAATTATAGGACTGTTTATCTCTGGCCTGATGATATACCAGTGAAATTCTTTTACAAAATGGCCTCAAGTTGTCATCATCAATGAAGAATCAGTTTTTTTGCTGCCTTCATTGATTTATATTTCTGTCTGACATCTCTGTGTCCCTCTTTTGAGGTTTTCTTAGCAGACATAGTGCAGTAGTTTGCCCTTGCCTTCTCCAGCTCGTTTTCCAGATGAGGAAGTTGAGACAAGCAGGGATAAGTGACTTGCTCAGGGTCACACAACCCTCAGGGGGCTGAGGCTAGATTGGCACTCTGGCAGGTGCTCTGTGCCCTATGGCCCCCTTGCTGCTCATGCTCTGCTGCAAAATGGCCGACTGCAAAACCTCCATAGACATCTCCATGTCTCTTTTCACAGTTGGCATAAGGCACAGGGAGCTTCTCCTAAGCTCTTCATGGCTGGGAGCCTCAAGCCTTCTTCCGATCTGGGGTCCTCAGCAGGCCCATTAGTCATGAGGTCTGGTTTTACCCATTTGGAATAGTGATGATGTTTAGAAGGTGAACAGTGAGACGAGACCAGGATTGAGTTGTCAGAGCAGAAGACACTCTGAGGCTGGCAAAGCCCCATCCATGTCTGGTCACAAATCTGGGCTATGGGAGCTTGGGTGATTCATAGTTTATAAGTGATGGAGGTCAGGGTCACACAGCCAATACATGTCTGCAGCAAAACCTGAATCCCAGGCTCTCTGGCTCCTGGACCACCCCCACCCTTTCTTGATGGAACTGTGATTTTGTCACTAGATACTCTCCATTGATCCAGCCTCTGTGAGGCGTGTCTGTGTTCTTCCCTAAGTGTTGGATAGGATGATCTAGAGAGCCCTCATTTTTTGGGGGGGGGGAGTGGAGTTAACCATCTAGGAGAAATCAGTCTGACCCATCCTCATTGTCTTTTAGGCCATAGCAGATGTGCAAGTTGTGTGAGGTAGTATGATGAATATGAGTATACCTGCTGTGCACCTTTGCTCTGCCCTTTGGATTACTAATTTTGGTGGTTCCTATATCGTGGGATGTTTGGCCAAATAGTTTCATTGGAAGAAAAGTGGCTCTAAGTTTTAGCATCAGTGCTCCACTTAGGGTCATCGAAAACACTGCAAAATCTTGGGCATCAGTCATTCCTGCCTGAGGAACCATCATTATAGGGAGATACCATCTGACTGTGTCATAGCACTTTGGGAATTGCATGGAGTTGTGCTGGTGGCATTCTGGGATTCAGAATTATAATTTTAGAGAGTGTCAGAAACTGAAAAACGTACTAGAACAAACCTAGAAGCCAGTTGGAACACTCACTACAGCCTAGCTGATAAGTAGTCATCTAGCTGATGTTTAAAGATCTCTAATGATGGGGACTTGCCACCAGTATTTCCAGGCAGCTTTTCCACTCTTGGATACCTCTACTGGTTAGAAAACTTGAGATACGACTGAAATCTTTCTCCCTGTAACTTACACAACTCTTCCATATGCCCATTTTCTCTGCTTGGAGACAGCTCTCCTGACTCCTACGTGTCTTTTTTAAGTTAAATGGCCTGTTGTCTTCATAAATTGATGCCTTTCCCCCTCAGCTTATCCATACCCTGCTTCACATGGAGGATCCAGAGTTCATGGTAGTTCACAAGGTCAGATAGAATAGAGCATGATGAGTCGCTCAGCTCATCTCCCTGGCCTGTATGTTCTGTTTCTCTTTATGCAGCCTAAACTTGAACGAAATCTTTGCCTTTCCTGGCGTACCATGGACTCATGGAAGCTATGGTCCACCAGCCCCCTCACTCTCAGTTCTAATGAGCTGCCTGCCTGCCCCCACTCTGTGCTTATAAAGTATACTTTAACCCAATTGTAATTGTTTCATCTGTAGACTTGTTAATCATGCGGTTCTAGCTTTTATTTTAAGTCATCAGTAAAAAGGTGAAGTAGTCCAGACAGCTAAGTCCAGACTAAAGTGGACTGAAGCATTAATCACTTGGGGTTGAGTGGGGAGGTAGGAGGGAGGGAATCTCCAATCATTCAATCTGTTCTAAATACCCCACACTGTACTGTGGACTAAGACATCTTGCCATCTTGTTTACAGTACTCTGCTGTGTGAATGAAATCAATGCAGATGCTTAGCTCTACTGGTCCCCTGATTTTCTGGTCTAATGTGGAACCGTGCAACTTTTTTATACTCACTGCTTCTTTGATAGATGTTCATTAACCATTCCTTTAATAAAATGTTCTAGAATTTTGCATGGTAATTGGAGCAAACTTTGAAGTCTTCATTCTTCCTTTCTTTGAAAATCAGGACATTTGCCCTTCAGCCCTTTGGTGGTATTTTTCCATGGTCTCTCAGAATTTGCTGACAATAGCTTACAGTACTCACAGATTGAATTTCCTACTGCCTGCTTTCCTGAGAGGCACAGACTGCCTCTTTTTAGGACAGGGCATAAAGTCTAGAGTTTTATCATCATTTAGTTGACAAAAAGTCTTATTTTCTTTCTAGGAACTTCTCTTGAAATATTGTTCCTCAGAGTATTTTTTCAGTCATTTGGATGTATAAGTTGGGTTGTGTTTTAAAAATCAACTATACTACTTCATATGCTATTAGAAATTACTTTATTTACAAACATTTTTCTTTGAATACTTTGAGGTTTTCATTTAGTGCTATAGATTGTTCTTTTCACTCTCATTCATCCTCTTTCTTTTTAAAAAAAGTATTTTATTTCCTAATTATATGTAAAAACCTTATATTTAACATTTTTTTTTTAAATTGTGTCAGATTCTTCTCCTTATTCCCTCCCTCTTCCCCATTGAGAAAATAATTTGATATAGGTTATACATGTGAAGTCATATATTTCCATATTAGTCATGTTGTGAAAGAAAACAGAACCAAAAAACCCCCTAAACCCAAGAAAAATAAAGAAAAAGGGTGCTTTGATCTTGATCACAAGTACCCAAGTCTTTCACAGCTGATCATTGTAGTGTCACTATATTTGGTTCTATTTATCTTGCTCATCATTTCTTAATAGCACAGTAATCCATCACAATCATATACCACAATTTAAGCCATTTAAGTCCTTTTTCCTTTTCCTTTTTTAATCTGTTTGACATACAAATCTAGTTGGTAGTATTGGGTTAAAGAATATAATGGTTTTATCGCCCATTGGGCGTGGTTCCAAATTGTTCTCAGGAATGGTCTACAACTCTACTACCAACAATGCATTAGTGCCCCAATTTTCTTATATCCCTTCCAACATTTGTCATTTTCCCTTTCTGTCTGTATGAGTCTTGTGGGTATGGTGGTGTTTTAATTTGCATTTCTCTAATCAGTGATAATTTTATAGTGTTTTTTTCATAGGACTAAAGATAGCTTTGATTTCTTTACCTGAAAACTATCTGTTCATATCCTTTGACCATTCATCAATTGGGGAATGACTTGTATTCTTATGAACTTAACTCAGTTCTATATTTTTGAGAAGTGGAATTTTTATCTGAGAAACATACTATAAAAATTTTTCCATTGTTAGGATTACTGTGTAACTCCATTCTGCCTCCTGTCTCCTTTTCCCTTCCCCCAGGTTATCTTTGTTTTCTTTCACTCTGTCCCTACTTAAAGTGTTCTGCTTCAGATCAACTCCTTCCCCCAATCCACCTTCCCTTCTGTCAGCCCCTTCTCCTTCCCTTCCTACTTCCCTATGGGGTAAAAGAGATTTCCATACTTAACTGAATGTATGTTATTCACAATTTGAGCCAATTCTAATGCGAGTAAGATTCAAACTTCCCCTTTCCTCTTTGATCTTCCTGCAATTGTAAAAGCTTTTCTCCACCTCTTTTATGCGAGATAATTTACTGTGTTCTATTTCTCCCTTCCTCCTTTCTCTCATTGGATCCTTTTTCACACCTTAATTTTACTTTGTTAAATAAACTTCTTTCCTTCAATGAATTATACTCAGTTTTTTTGCTGGGTAGGTAATTCTCATTTGTAATCCTTTCTCCTTTTGCCTTTCAAATGTCATATCCCAAGCCCCCCTGATCCTTTAATGTAGAAGCTGCTAAATCTTGTGTTATCTTGATTGTGTCTCTACAATATTTGAATTGTTTTGTTTTTTCCTGACTGTTTATAATATTTTCTCCTTGATCTGGACACTCTGAAATTTGGCTTCTTGGTAGTTTTCATTTTAGGATTTCTTCCAGGAAGGGATTGGTAGATTCTATTAATATTTTAACTTCTTCTAGGAGATCAAAACAGTTTTCTTTGATAATTTCTTGAAAGATGATGTTTAGGTTCTTTTATTATTGCAGCTTTCGGGTAGTCTAGTAATTCTTAACTTCTGTTTTCCAAGTCAATTAACTTTTTTTCCAATGAGATACTTTTTCTTCCATGTTTTTCTTTCTTTTGATTTTGTTTCATTGTTTCTTGATGTCTTATAGGGTCATTAGCTTCCACTTGTCCAATTCTAATCATTAAGCAATTTTCTTCTTCTTTGAGCTTTTGTACCTCCTTTTGTAAATATGGCCAATTTTGCTTTCTAAGGAGTTCTTTTTTTCAGTGGATTTTTGCACATCTTTTTTCATTTTAGTAGTTCTGCTTTTTTAGTCATTCTCTTTAGTGGATTTTTGTTTTTGGCATATTCTGTTTTTGTTTGTTTCTTTGTTTAGGTGTTCTTTTCTTGTCTTTTATGTGTTGACTCTTTTTTCCTCCTATTTCAGTCAGTATTATGCCCAACCTGAGTAAATTTTTGCTTCACTCTTAAAAGCATTCATAAGGCATTCTTGTATGTGAAGGTATTTTATGGAAGAAGCTATCAGTTCTGTTGCATTCTCTCATGGGTTGAGGGAATATAGGATGAAGGGTATGAAGTAAATTTTATTATTTTTAAAGACATTTGTTTTAAACTACCTTTGCAGCGGACTCCCAATACATATAGTTGTTGTGGTTTCTTTCAGCTAACCATAGATGACCAAAATTACCTGTATAGGCTGAGGGCAAGTGACTCAGGTTTCTCTATCCTGAATCTCTCATAGAAATTGTCTATTATGCTTTATGTCAAATTCTTTTGTACAATGCTGCAGTGTACCACAATACAAATGCTTTTTTTTTTTTTTTTTCCTTCATGTCTTCAGAGAAGAGTTAGAGAAAACGAAGGGCGTCATTGAGAATTCCAAGAAAAGAAGTGACCTCGTAGGGGCCCAGACTCACATATCTGCTGCAGAAGAGAATCTTCAGAACATGATCGTTGATCTGGATAATGTGGTCAAAAAGGTCAGTTTCCACTGTTCACCTTACTCAGCTGACTGGGTTTGAGCATTCCTTTGGCGACTTCAGAAGAAGGAAGTAGGATTGACCAACTTCCTTTACTCAACCTAGACTTTTGTGCCAAAATAACTAGCCAAGCTGAAGCTGTTGATTAAAAAAATGACCTTTAGATGCACATAGATTTATTCTATTTAAGTTACCTCCAGTATTAGAGCTTATCTGATCCCTAATGGAATTACTGTTGCACAATATGTGTCTGGAATTATATTCTAGGTTTACTGAATAGCTTTAAATTATAAGCAATTTAGTATGCAGGTTAGAATGTCATTTAACTATAATGAAACTTAAATTATCTCATGAGATAAAGGGGTACCTTCTGTTTTTAATAGATTCTGCAGAGATCTCTAGTTCATTTCCCTCCACTCCCCATTTTTACTATCCACATGGATGACTCCTCTTGGCTTGGAAAATGTGGAAGTGGGTAGAATTTAGTTGAAACAATCCTTTTAGTGCTGTGGAAGAAAAGAGACCTGACAAAGAGAAAGGACAGAGCTTAAATTTCAGTCATCGTGTTTGAAATCACAAGGGCCCAGGTAGGGACATCCCGGCACACAGGATGAACTTAATAAATGTTTGTTGATGGATTAATCTCCTCTGTTTGGTTGATTTCTTTCCCTCCATGAGACCATCCCTGTACCTCTGCACTCTCTCTGAACATCACACCTGCACTGACTGCTTCCAGTGTAGTTAGCCATAGTAATACTACAAGTTCTCTCCTATAGAAACTTTTGCCCCCTCATGTCTTGTCACCTTGTCAGACTTGGATTACTCGTGCCATCTTTCTCTTTTATTTCTACTCACCTAATGATGAATGGAGGTATGGGAATCCAGTATTGCTAACTGAGGACACTGCCCACTTTATTGGGCCCTCACCGGTACTAGGTGATCCAGAGTAATGTTTGGTTTCTCTGTCGCAGCCCCCACAAAAGCTTTTCTCTACTTTTCTTCTCTGTTCAAGTTTTCCACACATCTCCTCTTCCCCTCCCCCATCCCCTTACCTGAGGCCATTTGAGTGGGCCTCTTCTCCTGACCCTTGTAATCAGTGCTTCCTTGGGTCTCTTCTCCGTAGCCCATGTTCCATCCAAGCTGACTTCCCAGCATGTTACCTTCTCACTTAGTCCTTCTCAATCTTCTCAGCCTGCTGCTCTCTCCTTGCCTTCACATATGTCCATTCTTCTGAAGGTCTCTTCTCATTTACCCCCCTCGTAAGCTCTCCTCCTAACTCTCCTCTTCCTCTCTCAGCCAAACCTCTTGAAAAAGTCTCCGCTTGTCTCCTGGCAGCTTTCATCCATCTGCTGCAGCAGACGCCTTGGGGTGCAGCACAGGCCGGGCCTTTCCCCCAGTGAGCAGGGATCTCCTTGTGGCCAGATCTTTTCCTCTGTAGTCATTGCCTCTGCCGCTCTTGGCCCCGGGGCCGCCATCTTGGCCCGGAAGTTGCCAGCGGGGCTTTGGAGCCAGACCTTTCCCAGGAAACGCAGGGAGCTTTCCGCTGGAGCCCTTCTCTTCCCCACCCTCACCCCTAGATGGGCAGATATTGCTTACTCTCAGCAGCTTGGCCCTGGGGCTCCTTGCTCTTGCCTCTCTGGTTGCAGACATTGGAGTTTCTCACCCAACTCCTTGTCTGCCCCCTACAACCCCTCTCACTTGATTCTTTCCTGCCCCCAGTTTTTCCTCCCCTTCAGTCTGCCCTCCAAGCTGCGGCCATTTTCCTTACGTTTATGCTGCACAGTGCAGCATATGTTTATCACTGCACAGTGAACTAGAGGGGCTCTAGAATGAAATAAACTTTTTTTTCCCTCAGAAGTTCTTCTCATTGTATGTTTATTATGTAATTTGAACAGACTAAGTGTAAACTCTTATTAGCTCTTAAATCCCTTCCCACCCAGTTTCCTCACACCCACCAGTCTTACAGGCTCTTTTGTGCCTATTGTTCTCTGGGATCCTCCCAGCCCCCTGTTCCCTTTTCTTATGCTGCCAGCATTTTGCTGGTGGGTGTACACAGTAAGCATCTAATAAATACTTGTGGCTCTGTCCTCCATCCTTTAATCCTCTGTGCTGGAAGCAGCCTGCCTCCTAGTCTCCCCCTTCCTTCCCATGCTTCTCCCAGCCCTTTCCCTGTGGATGCCCTCCCTGTTCCTTTCTCCTGGGTGGCACAGAAGCCCCTCGGAGCAGGGACGGCTTGTGGATCTGCGGGACACGCCTCATTAGCGCTTGATTGACCTTGGCTTGGAATGAACTTGTGTTTGCCGCTCCTGGCCCTTTTCAAACCTGAGACCTTTGCATTTGTTTAGGTCCAGGCGGCTCAGTCTGAAGCCAAAGTCGTCACCCAGTACCATGAGCTGGTGGCCCAAGCCCGAGATGAGTTTCAAAGGGAATTGAATAGCATCACCCCCGATTTACTTCCTGGTTGGAGCGGGCTCAGTAAGTATGACCGGCAGATTGGGAAATGTTCTCGGAGTGCGCTGTAATAACAGGAGACCCGTGGTCCATGCCATTCGAGCCACTATCCCCATTGCTTAAACACCAGACGTGACCCTGATGCTTCCAGCAGTGAAGACCCCCTGGACAGAGGGAGAATCAGGAGTTGGGGGGTCGTGGGATTTGGCGTGCAAGGCCTTGGGCCCTTAAGAGCAGCCGGATGGGTTGGGTTTGGAGCTTCGCTTGGGGGAGGTTGTGAGCATGTCTACGGGGTCAGAGTGAGGAGACCTTGGACTGGAGTAGGATGCAAGGAGGAAGCCGTGCTGCAGGCTACCTAGTCTGATTCAGTGAGCATTTGTTAGGCACCTTCTGTATGTAAGGCCCTGAGGCCTGTGAAGACCAAAACGAAGTCCTCTTCTGCCCTCTGAGAGCTTTTGCTCACAGCTGATGTTTAACCGTCTAACATGGACACAGATAAGTAGGTGGGCGCCAGTGTAATGAGGGAGAGCATGCTGAACGCCCAGACAGAGAAAGGAGTAGGAATGGGAGATGGAAGCCCAGGAAGGGACTGAGGAGACCGTGTGGGATTGGGGGTGGGGGCATTTGCATTGTCCGTGGTGGCCAGGACACTTTGTGAAGGGGCCGTGAGCCCCCACAGGAAGGCTCTTGTGGCCGGTGGGCAACAGGATTGATTAGCGAGGGAGGTGGGACCGAAGCCAGGAGGCCAAACTTGAGGCTCACTTCCCTAACCCCACAGATTTTCCTGTGGAGCTTGGTAATGAGCACGGCAGGAAGAGAGGGCCAGAAGTCCTAGTCTGCATCATCTGAAGGAGCTGGGAAGCCTCGAGGACACGGCGCACCTCTGCCCCCTCAGGCACAGAAGGGTCACTCTCTCTTGCCCCTCTCCACCATTTCTGCTGCCCCCACCCTAGGTGGGACCTTAGGGGCTCCTCACCTGGGCCAGGACTAGAGCCTCGTGACCATTTCTCATGTGTCCGTGCTCAAGTCTCATCCAGCCTTCGAGTCCCTGCCCGGGGGTTTCTCCTGTGCAGGTGTCAGGTGTTCTCTGCTCACACCTTTGAGCGCTTCTCCTGCCTAGTTATGCTCAGATGGACCTGTTGTCTCCATGGCTCAGAGGGGCCCTCCAACGGGACAGGCTCCAGCGTGGGAGGACTCATCTAGACTTCTCTAGACTCCTCAGAGCAGGGGTCCTATCAGACAGCGGGGGGTGGGGGGGGGTTCTCTTTTACACCTGTCCTTCACTTCTAGTTGTTGGACACGCCTTTTTTCCTTCTTTGGAGACAGTCGTATTTCTGGTATGGTTGACAGAGCCTGGCAGGTGTTTCGAAAGTATATACTCCAAGAAGAGGTCATTGACAAATGTCCCCACTCCTGCCAAAATACTTGGAGCATCCCATTTTATGATAGCAAAGACCCGCAAACAAAGTCAGCATCTGCATTTGGGGAATGGCTTAACAAATTGTAGTCCATGAATGTAGTGGAGTGTATCCTGATGTGAGTAATGAAGATCCAGAGGAAGAGAGAAAGGAGAGACACAGAGATGGAGGGAGAGGGAGAGAGAAAGGGAGATAGAAAAAGACAGAGGGAGGGGAAGAGAGAGAGGAGGAGGGGGGGAAAAAGGAAAAAAACGAGGATTATAACAGCAACTACCTCTCAGATAAACTGTTATATCATATGAGATAATATATGTTAGGGCAGCTTAGGTGGTGCCATGGAGCCTGGTGTCAGGGAGACTCATCTTCCTGGGTTCTCAATGTGGCCCCAGACCCTTTTGGGTGACCCAGGGCAAGTCACTTCACCTTGTTTGCCTCCTTTTCCTCAACAAGAAAATGAGTTGGAGAAGGAAATGGCTACTTCAGTATCTCTGCTAAGAAAACTCCAAATGGGGTCACCAGGAGTCAGTCATGACTGAAAAATGACTATAAGACACTTTGCAAACACTTTATAACACTAACACTCTCGCTAGCTACTAATATTAATAATTAATAGTACTCCTCAGAGGCATGCCCCTGTGTGTATGTTTGGTCTTTGTTTGTATTTTCTATTTTAAAATGAGTGAAGAAGGCATAATTATGGTAAAAGTGAAGTATTGTTGGTGAGCTTAGGAGGATTTTATTTTCTAAAAATCCCATTTTTTGTATAAGGGAACAAAATTAGAAAACCCTAATTGAGGATGGTGACATCCCTATAGAGCTAAGTATCTTTTTGTTTGTTTTTTGTGAGGTGTAAATATCTTTGTTTTATTATTCTTTCCACTTATTATGAAGTGGAAAGAATAATAAAACAATAAAACAAAGATATTTTCCAATTATGTGTAAATGTTTCCAACATTCAATTTTTTTGTAAGACTTTGGGTACCAAATCTTTCTCCCTTCCTCTCTGACAGCAAACGATTTGATATAGGTTATGTATGTACAATCATTCTATAAACATTACCATATCATTCATGTTATAAAAGAAAAATCCAAAGAAAAGGGACAAACCACAAAAAAACAGATGGATCTGCATTCAATCTCCATAGTTATTTCTCTGGATGTGGATGACATTTTCCATCCCAAGTCAATTGCAATTATCTTGGATTACCGTTTTGCTGAGAACCAAGTCCATCATGATTATATCATGCAATCTTGCTGTAGCCATGTGTACTATGTTCTCTTGGTTTTATTCATTTCACTAAACATCGAAAATGTTATTGTCCCCAGGCCTCTCTGAAATCGTCCTGCTGGTCATTTCTTACAGAACAATAATATTCCATAACATTCATATACCATAATTTATTCAGCCACTCTCCAATTGATGGGCATCTATTCAGTTTCCAGTTTCTAGCCACTACAAAAAGGGCTGCCACAAACATTCTTGCACATGTGGGTCCCTTTCCCTCCTTTAAAATCTCTTTGGGATATAAGCCCAGTAGAAACACTGCTGGGTCAAAGGGTATGTACAGTGTGATCACTTTTTGAGCATAGCTCCAAATTGTTCTCTAGAATGGTTGGATCCGTTCACAGTTCCACCAACAATGCATCAGTGTCCCAGTTTTCCCACATCACCTCCAACATTCGTCGTTATCTTTTCCTGTCATTTTAGCCAACCTAAATAGATACGAGGGAGCTAAATATTCAAATTTAAATTCAGTCCACAAGGTAAACTTCTAACAAAGATAATTGCCCCCGGTATTTAGAACTGACCTTAATGATGTACACATTTGAAAAAGTTGGATAGTTTCTGAAATGGTTTAGAATGTGCACAATCCACTAGTAGCACTTCCTTTGCCCTTTTATATACATTGAAGAGTGGATTTGTTGAAATGAACATGCATTGATATTTCCATTTTTTTCTTTTCTTTTGCAGAGATCTCAGATATAGGTGAGTAATTCAGTATTTTAGAATAAGCAAAGACTTGTTAGAAGATTTAAATTACCTTTTCAGGGATAGTTTGAACCTTTGCAAATGCTCACTTTGTTCTTCAGGCCAACCTTGAAGTTCTTTCTAAGTCTGGAAATAAATGAGGGCCACAGAATAAGCCTGCTACTCAGATGGCCAGAATCATCTGGGTGACAGCAAAGTGCACTGACATGTTTTATGGGAAAGAAATTTGAGTTTTCTTCAGGGCTGTGTAAAGTGGGGGGAGGGGGAGTAGGCCTTTGCCTGTATTTGTGCTGCTGATGAAAGAATATATGAAGGCAAATTGTCTTCTGTAAACCTTGGTAGCCAAGAAGGGCCAGAGAATGAGCCAGAAAGTCACTGAAGATGGGGGGGGGGGCCTGGAACTCCCATCCAGGAAGGCTTCAAAAGCCTTAGGGCTTCTGAGCCAGGAGGGGCCACAGAGGGCCGTAGACTCCCCTCCCCACCCCCCATGGTGCTTATGAGAAGCCTGACCTGGAGCTGTGGTTCTCGTGCTTTGGGGGCTGCTATGCTCCAGCTCCCTTTTTCTGCCCATGAATTTGCTCAAAGGACCTTAGATTATCAAACCCATCGCGGTTAGTCATGAAGTTAGCTGCCATCGCTCATTTTAAATTTCCTCGTTTAGCCGGGCAGCTGTCCACTGATGATCTCAACGCCCTCATTGCACATGCCCATCGCCGTATTGAGCAGCTGAACAGAGAGCTGGCCCAGCAGAAAGTCCTCGAGCAGCAGCACATCGAGAACGCGCTGCAGAAGCAGAAGCTGGAGGACGACAAGGCCTTTGAATCCGCGGTGGCCAAAGCGCTCGAGCGCCACAGGAACGAGATACAGCTGGAGCAGGACCGAAGGGTGAGGGAGAAGGCCTCTTGTTCCCGGGGTTGTGCGCGTGCAGATGCCCGTAGATACAGCCCTCCTCCAGAGTGGTTCTGGGATCATTGTTTTCTCTGGAAGGGTTTAAATTGGTGGCCAGGGAAACCCCCTCAAACCCTGGGCCTGTGACTCTGGGTAAGACACGCATCCTTTCCTCAGGGGATTAAATGACAGAAAAGCTCTGGCAGCATGAGTGCAATTAATACCCAAAGGATGAACTTGGGAATCCTTGCTTGCCCATGAGTTGAGGGTCTGTGCATGGCGGAACACGCTGGCGCCAGGAGACAGACTAGAGCCTGAGGAGGCTGGGGGAGATCTGTCTCTGTGTTCAGATTGTTGTCTGGGAGAGGAGGGCCTCCTGAGGCCGTGTTTGAGCGGCAGGATGGTCACTTAGCATTGGCTTTGCAGGTTGAAGAAGTCCGAGATTTGATGGAAGCAGAAATGAGGACTCAGCTCCGGCGCCAGGCCGCTGCCCACACTGACCACCTGAGGGATGTTCTCCGGATCCAGGAGCAAGAGCTCAAATATGAATATGAGCAGGTGATGGGCCTGGGGGCGGCCCTTTGGTCAGTGCAGGCGTGCTCGGGGTGCTGCCCCATGGGGGAAGGAGAGCATCGGCCTCCAAGGACACAGCCTCCCAGTGGGGGGAGGGGGGGGTCACAAGGCCTTCAGGGACACAGCTTCCCCAGGGTGGGGGGTAGGGGGATTCCACAAGGCCAGGCCAATGCTTCCTGGTCCCAGGGCTTTGGTCACATGAGGCTGGGAGGAATCCAGCTTTGAGGCTGTGCTGGCAAGCGCCTTTTGGGGTTCCCTGTCCTCAGCCAGGCTCCTCCCCCTCATGGGCAGTCCTCACCAGTAGGTGACCCTAGCCATGCTGAAAGCTGGTGAAGCAGCCTCCCTCCCCCAGCCAGAGTGACCCTTCCCATCCTGTGATTAAGGGGCTCGGTGTGCCGAGCTCACTCTGGTCTCCACAAGCCTGGCCAGACCTTGGGTGGGCCCGGGGGCTCCCCCTCAGTACTGGGCGCTCCCTTCAGTATTATTCTTTTTGTGCTGGGGACAGTGTCTTGTGTGCAGTGAGGTGTGAGCCCAAGGGGATGAAAGGGGCTGCAGAAGCCCCCAGTTCCCGTCTTGCTTCCCCCCTGCCCCTAATCGGGCCCTGGCTGCTCTCCTGAGGAACGCGGCCACTCCCTCTTCCCTGGTTACTTCAAAGACTGGGTCGCAGCCTTGGTCAGGGGGGAGGGGGAGAGGGTGGGGCTGGTTCTTCTAGTGGTCAGTGGCCGCGGGGCAGGAGTGGTGGGTGGGCAGCTGTCCTGGCTTTCCTGCCGAGCCTTGGCTCAGGGTGGGGGACCCTTGGCCAGCGGCTCGTGCAGAATCCACACCTGAAACCCACTCCAGCTTTTTCCTTCCTGACTCGCGGCTGCCACCGGGCATGGCCCCTTGTTTGTCCTTCCCTGACCTGGCACTGCCGCCGCTGGCCCTCGCCTGCCCAATGGCGGCCTCGCAGGAGGAGCTGTGCCCGCTGACAGGCGCGTCCTGGGCCTTCTCTGGTCACTTTAGGGCTTGTCTGAGAAACTCGCCGAGCAGGAGCTGCAGTTCAAGCGCCTCAGTCAGGAGCAGGTGGACAACTTCACGCTGGACATAAACACAGCTTACGCCCGGCTCCGAGGGATCGAGCAGGCCGTCCAGAGTGAGCGGGGTGGCCGGCGCTGATGGCTCGGGCTTGAGGCTTGCTGCCAGGGTCCTGGGCAGAGGGACCTTTGGCTTTGGGTTGGGGTCCTGGGAGCGGCCCTGCCTCCGACCGCCTCTTCCCTTTGCGGCAGAGGTGCCCACCGTAGTCTCTCCCCACAGGTCACGTGATGGCCGAGGAGGAGGCCCGCAAGGCGCACCAGCTCTGGCTCTCCGTGGAGGCCTTAAAGTACAGCCTGAAGACCGCCTCGGGGGACGGTCCCACGATCCCCTTGGGCACGGCAGTGGAGGCCATCCGCATTAACTGCTCAGACAACGAGTTTGCCCAAGCCCTGACGGCGGCCATCCCTGCCGAGTCCCTGAGCCGCGGCATTTACAGCGAGGACGCCCTGAGGGCGCGCTTCCAGCACGTCCAGAAGCTGGCGCGCAGGGTGGCCATGATTGACGAGACCCGCAACAGCTTGTACCAGTACTTCCTCTCCTACTTGCAGTCCCTGCTTGTTTTCCAGCCTCAGCAGATCAAGCCCCCGGCCAAGCTCGTCCCCGAAGACCTGAACACGTTTACGCTGCTGTCCTATGCCTCGTACAGCATCGAGCACGGCGACCTCGAGCTGGCCGCCAAGTTCGTCAACCAGCTGAAAGGGGAGTCACGCCGGGTGGCCCAGGACTGGCTGAAGGAAGCTCGCGTGACCCTGGAAACCAAGCAGGTCGTGGACATCTTGACTGCGTATGCCAGCGCCGTGGGCATCGGGACCACCCAAGTGCAGCAGTGAGGGCGCCAGGCCTGAGCGCGGCCCATCGCGCTCTCCTGTACGCACTTGTCCTGTGCCCAGAGAAATCCGCCACAATGTCTTGGAGGGGTGTGCAGCAAGGCTCCCGGGGGCAGGGCTGGGGCCATCTTTGCCCTGTCACCTCGCCTGCTGCAGCCTCCATTTCCAATTACTATCATGTCAGCCACCTCCAGGCACTTTTCTTCACACCTTGTCTAACATTGGACGTTTTCGGGTATTATTGATTTGGGCTTTTGATCCAATCAAGATAATGTTTGTGATCCCAACCACTATTGATTTGGCCACTTGGAGCAAACTGAATAAAATAGTAAAAATAAACGAGTTGTGTGTGTCCTCTGGGGTGTGAAGAGATGGGGCCGAGGGTCGTGATGGGCTGGGAGGATGGGACTCTTGGGTGTCTCAGTGGGTGTCGCCAGAACCCGTGTGGGTCAGTATGGCTTAGGGACAGGGACAGGACTTTTGTTCTCAAGGTCCACAACTCCAGGAGCTTCTGGGCCTTTATTCTGCCTGAGGGCATGTTGTGTTTCTGTAAGGTGAAAGCCTGGCACCTCTCCATGCTTAGGGAATAATAGTTGGATGCCAGGTCTGCTCCCAGGCCTTTAACAGAGGCTCCGGACCTCCAGGAAGTTAGGGTTCTCCCTTCAGAAATGCACTCTTGACCGCTCCCGTCCCTCTGGTCTCTCAGGCAATGAACCCCAGCGTGAAAGCCCAAGGGTTTAGAAAGACCTGAGTATTTAAGTTCTTAGCCACGTGAGATCATGTGGAAAGAGGGCTTCATTTGGAACCAGTGACCCCCATTTGAAAGCTCGCTGTAGGGGGAGGGTGGGCATAGACAGCCCATGCCCGACTCCCTCTGGGGCTGAGGCCAGAAGCTGGCACTCTTGCCTTTTGGAAGCTTTTTAAATCAGACTCGGCCTCCTGCAGCTGATGGCTAACGTGCTTCCCACATGGCATGGGCAAGACTGATCTGGCAACATGGCCCCCACTTCCTTGGTGGATCAACGTGCGGCAAGAGCTGGGTACCTGTAGAAGGAGCCATTGGAGCTTTAGTTGATGGTTGTCCTTGTACAAGTTGGGGAGGAGGGTGGCAAAGCTTGCCTGCACCTGACTCCCTCCCCTCTCCCCCCAAGCCCATCAGCTCTGTTCTGGCTGCTGGGTGTCCATTACTGCACTGCCTCCTTCCTGGCCCACTCTAGTGGAGTCTCTCCCTGCTCCTTTGACCACCTTGCCCCCAACCTCACTTGTTGCGCTTGCCCCATGTCCTTCTACCCCTTTTCTATCTGTGCCCTCAGTGTTGAACACGCCCACCTCAGACTCATGCCTTACATGCTTGAGCATCCTGGATCTTGTGCTACGGTAGCCTGTCATTGCTCACAGCCCTCTTAGTGGTCCTGGCACCCAGGGGCATCCAGGTACCCATTTATTGTCCTGCTGTGGGGGCACAAGAAAGGGGATATGTTACACATGGACATTGCCTTCTCCACATTTTAGGTTTCCTTTTTTCTTGTTTTTCTGGTAAATTTATCTTTAATACACATTGCTTCATGAATCATGTTGGGAGAGAAAAATCAGCAAAAGGGAAAAACCACGGGAGAGATTAAAAAAACAAAAAAGAAGTGAACATAGCACGTATTGATTTCCATTCAGTCTCCTTAGATCTTTTTCTGGATGCAGATGGCATTTTCTATCCAAAGTCAATTGGGATTGCTTTGGATCACTGAGCCATAGAGAAGAACCAAGTCTTTGGTAGTGGCTCGTTCTTGCTGTGACCATGTCCACTGTATTCCTTCCTGGTTGAGCATCAGTTCATGTGAACCTTCCCAGGCCTTTCTATAATCAGCTTGTTCATTTTTATAGAACAATAATATTCCATTACCTCCATGTACCACAACTCTCCCAGCCACTCCCCAATTAATGGGTATCCACTCCTTTTCCAATTCTGTCTCCAGAGTTGCTTCAAAAGTTTTTGCACACGTGGGTCCTATCTAAGATTTACTGTCCTTGGCTTTGGGAGACTCCAGAGTGACTGAGTCATGGTCTCCCAACCTGTCACTTCATCGCCACCTGTTGCCACTTGGCCTGCCTTCCCAATAGCTTTCCTGGGTAAAGAGCAACCCCGAATCTTCACAGAGCTCACTACAGCCCTTAGGCAATTTAACCTCTGTGCCCCCTTTCTCTCAGAAAAGTGGCTAGAATGGGCACGGTTTGGGGCAGCCTCCCCTCCCTCCCACTTGTGCCTTTGGGGAATCATGGGAAAAATCTTTGTTACAAAGTCAAAATCGCTGGCATTCTCCGTGAGCTTGGGGGCAAGAAGCCACATGTGTGAGCTGAGTCCCAAGACACCCCCCTTTTCCCCAACACTAGAGGTGTTTGGGGATTCTCTTTCCTTTCTGCCTCCATTAGTGTTTGCTGGGAAGTTGTATCACAGTGGAATTACTTATTAACAATACTTTCTTTGACTTCCAGATTCTCCTTTCCTTCCCTGCCCTCTAAATTAGTCTTTCTAACTTTCTATAAACTGCACATATTGGACTCCCAATAGGAGCCAGTGAACAGCTGGCTAGAACATAACTGAATGGAACACTACTACTAATCTGGATGTGTCACCTCACCGACACGGGCACTTTCTACACCAAGGGCGTAGATTGCAACGCAAGTTTATTCTAATAGATGCAAAATGAGAACAGCGAGTGGCTGCCCAACTCTTGCACTTTGTGCCCAGTGATCCCCCACCATGGTGGCAAATGTATCTTTGTATCCCAAGAGATAGTGATCACAAGATCTCTGTGATGTCTTTCCAGAGATGCCGATTTTAATATTCTTATAGGGCAAGGTTTTGCTTTACATCCAAACTGCAGGCCCTTCAAATGACAGCTTTAAAAATGGAAGGGAGCCTGGACGCCATCTTCTTTGTTCAGATGAGCAAACAGGCTCAGGACTGAGGGATGCAGTCTCCTCAAAGAGCCACTCGAGTTTGGTGGAAGAGGAATGGAGTCCAGATAATGAAAAGGCAAACCACAGGGTATGGGGGAAGGGAGGAAAGCTGGATTTTGGGCCCAGGGGCGTCCGCTCTCACAGGAAATCACATTTCCCCCCAGGTCTGTCTCTACATAAAGTGACTTGGTTGAAGGAACTTGCACTCTTGAAGCCCAGGGGTGGGAGAGTGATAGGGCAGGACTGCCCTTCAGACAGAGACCTCCTTGTACAAGGGGTCCCTCCCCTTCTTTTCAGAGAGCCAAAGTGGGGGCAGTGGCAAGTGACAAACAGGTTTTTGGCTTAATAAATAAGAAAACGCTAACAAGTAACAGCTCCTAGAGGTCAATTAAAGACTAGGTGTGAGCCTTTTTAAAAGCTAATTGTGGATACCCTGGGTCCCTTACAGTGGGAAAGAGGTGGCTTGCAGGAGGGTCAGAGGCCAACACTGCAAACACCCAGTGGCAGGGCAGGGCAAACACCTCTGGTGCCCAGGGATGACCTTCATGAGGTCTAGCTACAAATGGCCGGACACTGGGTGGTGAGGAGGCCCGGAGAAGGCAGCCGTCTGTCTGTCCGGGGCGGTTTAACGTGGGATCTGCCAATGGGGAGGAAGCATTGCTTCTGAGTCAGTCAGGAAGGCTCAGGTTGATAGGAGGCAAAGGGAAGATGCTAGAGAAGGTTATGGCCCACGGGTGCCTGTGGCCTCGAAGATTCCCTGGGAACTGCACACCAGCTGCCCCTCCAAGTGCTGAGCACAGCCCAGGCACAGGGGGCCCCCCAAGTGCCTGCTCCCTGCCCTCCACCAAGCCTCCTGGCACTCAGCCTGCTTCTCTCCCACTCCTTGGACAAACTGTTTCCCTAACGTCCAGGTCTGGCAGAACGTGGCCCACTTACACCCCCATGGGGCACCCGCCATCTTGATTCTTTGGCGACTAGTCATGCCATCCCTCAAACAGCTTACCACGGTTAAAGATACCCCAAAGCTATCCTACCCCCCTTGGCCTCAGACTGGGGTGCGCTGCCAATCTGACAAGCTGCCAGCTGAAGCCCACCTGCTGTGTGCCCTTTCTCGAGTGGCTCCGAGAGCTTCCCAGAATCGGGCCAAGTAAAATGAGGGTGGAGCAGGTGCCAGGAGCGGTGGGTCAGTCTGCACCGACCCTCACCACCCAACCCCTTCCTCTAGAGTCAGAGCAAACTACGCACAGTGAATGAAGACGTGGGCACAGAAAGCATTAGCCAAGGAGGACGTGGGCTGGGGGGCGCCCGGCCTTGCTGAGCTGCTGCTCTCCTCAGAGGTACAAGGGGGTGTGGGGGGTGCCCACTTCCCATTTTCAAACCCAGCCCCATGGTTACACGGACAAGGGGAGGGAGTGGGCACCTCTTTGGCAGGACAGAGCCCTCCATGCCCCATTGGTGCCCAGGGCTGCCCTGTCTGATTAAGGAAAGACTCAGGTAGGAGGTCACCAGAACCACTGAGGGTTTATTCTCTAACTTCACCCCACACTCTCCGACCACAGGAACTAACAACAGCCCAGGGTGCCGGTTCTGCGGCCGGGATGCGAGTCTGTGACCCGTTAGGCAGCCTCATTCACCACGAAGGGCGGCTGCCATGTGCGCATGCTGTGGAGAGCGGGAAAGAGCCGGGGGCCCAAGGCGCTCTTTCCTGACTCGCGCCCTTTGGCAGTGACGTTTCACACGCCATGTGCTGCCCTGGCACCTTCAGCTCCGGACTCAGCAGAGCTTCCGGGATCAGGGAACGCGGACCCTCATTCACTGTTGCTGCTGCTGCTGCCGCCATCGCTGTCACTGCTGCTGCCATCGCTGTCGCTGTCACTGTCACTGCCACTGCCACCACCACTGCTTGTCCCAGAGAAACCTTCTAAGGCTTTTCTGCAAGGCACAAAATGGATAGTTCGTGCTCTCTTCTGCCGTCCCCCATCACGTGAGGGAGTCTGGGGGCTCAGGCAGGACGGCCAGAAGCAGGGCTAGGGCTGGAACCCCCGGCCATGCCGGGCTGCCTCAAAATGAAAACTTCATTCCATTAAAAACACCCCTGAGCAGCGGGATGCCAGGGGAGGGAAGGAGATTAGGGGAGAAGAAAAATGCCAACAGACACGTATGGGCATGGGCAGGGGCTCCCTCCCAGGGTACTTGTGGCCCCGACAGCCAAGGCCCGCCGCAGGGTGACCCCAGGCTGGTCTTGGGGGGGGGCGAGGGCGCCCTTACTTCTGCTCCTCGGAGACTTTGAATTCGGCCAGCACTCTCTGCGTGAGGGACTCACTGATGGTCAGGCTCAGGGCGTGGGCCAGCTTCACCAAGTGCACGGCCTGGGCAGAGTTGTGCTGCTCCTGCGCACTGTCCATGAATTCGGTGATCAGCTCGGTTCTGAAACAGAGAAGCTGGATGGGAACCGGGCTCCCGCCGCACCCCGGCCCCTGCAGGTGGCAGGAAACCCCGGACGACTCACCTGGGGATTCTGTTGTACTTCTTGAAATTCTCCAACATCTGCCTGTTTGAGACAAGGTTAGGGTCCCCCAGGGCTGCAGCACCTGACCCCCCCACTGCTCCCAGGGCTGGCCCGGGGCTTTCTCAGGGGGCTCTATGGGGACCTCGCCACCCTGTGGCATGACCCCTCTCGGCAGGTACCGGGGACAGCCCTCACTCCTGAGAAAGAAAGGACTTGGAGCAGAACGTGCTGCGGGAAACAATGGAGAATCCCCGAAAGCCCAACTCCCCCCC
>JAJPUD010011882.1:0-23026 GCA_023553655.1 Myrmecobius fasciatus
TTTTTTTTTTTTTTTTTACCTGGTTTAGGTATCAGTACCATGTCTGTGTCATAAAAGGAATTTGGTAGGAGTCCTTCATTCCCTATTTTTTCAAATAGTTTATATAATATCAGAGTTAATTGTTCTTTAAATGTTTGGTAGAATTCACATGTAAATCCATCAGGTCCTGGGGATTTTTACTTAGGGAGCTGATTAATGACTTGTTCTATTTCTTTTTCTAAAATGGGACTATTTAAGTAATTTGTTTCCTCTTCTGTTAATCTGGGCAATCTATATTTTGTAGATATTCCTCCATTTCAACCTAGGTTATCAAATTTATTGGCACAAAGATGGGCAAAGTAACTCCTGATTATTGCTGTAATTTCCTCTTCATTGGTGGAAAGTTCTCCCTTTTCATTTTTGACACTAACAATTTGATTTTCCTCTTTCCTTTTTGTAATCAAATTAACTAGAAGTTTATTTTGTTCGTTTTTTTCATAAAATCAACTTTTAGTTTTATTTATTAATTCAATAGTTTTTTTTTTTTTTTTTACTTTCAATTTTATTAATCTCTCCTTTATTTTTAGGATTTCAAGTTTGGTATTTGATTGAGGGTTTTTAATTTGTTCTTTCTCTAGCTTTTTTAGTTGCAAGCCCAATTCATTGATTTTCTCTTTCTCTTTTTTATGCAAATAAGCATCTAGGGATAAAATTTCCCTTTATTCCCGCTTTGGCTGTATCCCACAAAATTTGGTATGTTGTCTCATTATTGTCATTCACTTGGATGAAATTAGTAATTGTGTCTTTAATTTGCTGTTTCATGCATTTATTCTTTAGGATGAAATTATTTCGTTTCCAATTGCTTTTGGGTCTATTTTCTCCTGGCCTTATATTGCATGTGTTTTTATTCCATCACGATCTGAGAAAAATATATTAACTATTTCTGCCTTCCTACATTTGATTTTGAGTTTTTTGTGTCCTAATAAATGGTCAATTTTTGTATAAGTTCCATGCACTGCTGAGAAACTCCTTTGTGTCTCCATTTAATTTCCTCCAAAGATTTATCATACATAACTTTTATAACATTTTGTTTACCTCCTTAACTTCTTTCTTATTTATTTTGTAGTTTGATTTATCTAGTTCTGAGAGAGGGAGGTTGAGATTCCCCCCCCCATTATAATTTTGCTGTCTATTTCTTTTTGCATCTCTCTGAGCTTTTCCTCTAGGAATTTCCATGCTATACTACTTGGTGCATATATGTTTAGTATTGATATTGCTTCATTGTCTATTGTACCCTTTAGTAAGATATACTTTCCTTTCTTGTCTCTTTTACAACATATTGTTGGATTCTGGTTTTTAATCCAGTCTGCTATCTGCTTCAGCTTTATGGGAGAATTCATTCCATTCACATTCACAGTTAAAATAACTAATTCTGTATTTCCTGCCATCATTTTTACCCTTTTATCTTTCCTATCCCCTTTCCCTCTTCCTATTTTGCTTTTGATAACCACTTCCCTCAAACAATCCTTCCCCTTTAGAGCCCCACCCCCTTTTTTACATCTTTCCCTTAATTCTTCTGTTTTCCCTTCTATTCATCTATTCCCTTTCTTTTCCCCCTTTCCCTCCTGTTTCCTTGTAAGATAGGACAAGTTTCTTTTGGATACCCAATACGTCTGTTATTCCCTCAGAGCCAAATCTGATGAGATGGAGATTAAAACAATTCTCATTCCCCTCTCTTTTTCCCCTCAATCATTATAGGTTTTCTTTGCCTCTACATGTGATGTAATTTCCCTTATTTTGCCTCCTTTTTCCTCTTCTTCCAGTGTTATTGCTTTTCTACCTCTAATTTGTTTTTGAGATTATCATATCATAATAATCATAAAATCACAATAATCATATCATAATAATCATAGTGTAATCATAAAATCAAACCTCATTCTATATGTATCCATAACATAAATATAGTTCTCAAGAGTTGTTTTTTTTTTTTCTCATTACCTTTTTATGTTTCTCTTGTATTCTGTGTTTGTAGATCAAATTTTTTGTTTAGTTCTGGTCTTTTCATTAGAAATAGGTGAAATTCTCCTTTTTCATTGAATGACCTTCTTCTTCCCTGGAAGATAATGCTCATTCTAGCTGGATAACTTATTCTTGGCTGTAATCCAAGTTCTTTTACATTTTGGATTATTTGATTTCAGCTCCTTCAATCCTTCAAAGTAGAAGCTGCTAGGTCCTGTGTGATCCTTATTGTGGCTCCTCGATATTTAAATTGTTTCTTTCTGGCTTCTTGTAATATCTTTTCCTTGGTATGATAGTTCTGGAATTTAGGCACAATATTCCTGGGGGATTTAATTTTTGAGTTTCTTTCAGGAGGTGATGGGTGGATTGTTTCAATAAGTATTTTGCCTTCTGAGTCTAATACATCAGGCATGTTTTCTTTTATGATTTCCTGGAAGATAGTACCTAGGTTTTTTTTTTTTGTTTGTTTTTGTTTTTTCATCATGGCTTTCAGGAAGCCCTATAATTCTTAGATTGTCTCTCCTATATATATATATTTTCCAGGTCAGTTCTTTTTCCTAGGAGATATTTCATGCTTTTTTCTATCTTTTCATTTTTTTTGTTTTTGTTTGACTGATTTTTGAAATCTTGATGAGTCATTCACTTCCATTCGTTTGATTCTAATTTTTAATGTCTTATTTTCTTCAGGTACTGTTTTTAGCTCCTTTTGTATTTGGCCAATTTGTTCATTGTAGTCTTTTTCCATTTTTTCCATTTTATTTTGCAGGGATCTAATTTTGTTTCCCCATGTTTCTTCTAACTCTCTTTTAAGATTCTTTATGCAATCTTCAAAGAAAGCCTTGTGGCATGGAGTCCAGCTTATGTCTCTTTTGGGGGCTTTTTCTGGAGTTGCTTTATCTTTAGGGGCCTCAGGATTTGAGATTTGCTCTTCCCTCTCTCCATAAAAGCTGTCTATGTCTATGTCATTTTTTTAAAGGTGTGAGGTCTGTTCAAGGCAAAGGAGGGATAGCTGCTTTAATTTGCCCTGGGGCAGTTCTGCTGATTGAGTTATTTCAGGTGCTGGGCAGTTCTGCTGATTGAATTATTTCAGGTGCTGATCAGTTCTGCTGATTGATTGATTGCTTTAGGGTGCTGTGTAATGACAGCTAGGTCCAGTGCTCATCAGGGGTTCAGTGGTTCACAATCTATCCCCCACAAAAGGCAGATTTTCCAAACCACCTGCTTACAGTCAGGACATATTGGCCCGAGGCCCATAGAAGACTCCCAGGTGTGTGAAAAGCACAACGCTCTGACTCCTTCTTTGACTCCTGTTCCAGCTCTCTGTTCCAGCTCCCTGCCCCAGTCTCCCTGTACTGCTGTCTGGGTTCAGCAGACCACCCCCCTGCTCCCTGTGCTGCAGTCTGGGTTCAGCAGACCACCCCCCTGCCCAATTAAAACAGATCTGTTTTGAAGTTCTTCCAGAGTATCTTCTTCTAGGAATGTGTTGTCCTCCAGATATTGTGGATTTTTTTTTTACTTTAAAATCAGTCAAGAGGCTTCATATGTTAGTAGTTTGAGGGAAGGTTAGAGGAGGTTACAGAGACTCCTGTCTGATCTCCACCATATTTGCTTCCCCCCTGGAAGTCCTCAATTATAATTTTAATGAATTATTTTCTTCAGTTAGCTTTTTTATCTTTTTGCATTTGGCCAACTGAACTTTTAAATGAGTTGTTTTTTTCATTGGATTTTTTCCATTTCACAAATTCTCTTTTTCAAGGAGTTGTTTTCTTTTTCCATTTCACCAAAACTATTTTTAAGGAATGATTTTCTTCAGACAATTTCTGTGTTTCCTTTTCCATAGCTCTCATTTTCTTTCTCCATTTTCCTTTTTTTTCTTTTTTAAGATCCTTTTTGAATTCTACCAAGAGATCTTTGTAAGATGGAGAACAATTTATATCAACTCTTTGAGGATTCATCTCAAGATGTTTTGCCTTTAGTGTCCTCAGTGTATGAGTTCTGTTCTTCCTTGTCTCCATAAAATCTGTCTATGGTCAAAGCTCTTTTTACTTTTTGTATCCTCTTTAAAGGACGAGGTCTGCTCCTCAGGCAAAGAACTTATTGTCCCAAACTTCTGCTAGGGAATAGTGCCTTTACACAACTCTGTGAATGGTGCTGCTGGTTTCCTTATCAATTTGGGTAGACATGGCCAAGTCCTGCTTGTTATGCTGAGATACCCAGGGTCTGTATTTCCCTTCTATAGTTGTGCTGGAGGTTTCACAGCTAGTCTCCTGATCCATTGTCTTCTGAACTAAGACAGAGTAAAAATTTCTGCTGTAATTTGTCCAAAAGCCTCCCACTAGTGCTTTCTCTAGTGCTTAGAAGTGACATTTCAAAACCAGAATTTCCTATTCAAGGTACATTTTCTTAATTCTTCTCTAAAGTTCACTTTATTCACTATATTTGATAATATTCTATTTTGTTTTTGAGTTTCCTTCTTATAATCAAGCAGTGATTGTTTATGCACTTTAACTTTTATTGTTATCTGTGTGTGTGTGTGAGAGAGAGAGAGAGAGAGAGAGAGAGAGAGAGAGAGAGAGAGAAAAGAGAGAGAGAAAGAATATTCAGTAGATCCCATTTAACATGCTTCCTAAACAAGTAAAGTAGCAATAAATCAAACCAATAGTTTTAGAAGAGACAATGTCTACTAGATGTATAGTGCTAGCCTTTGTTTCAGGACAAATCTAGCTAGAGTTAAAATCTTGACTCTCACATCGAAAGGCTATGTAATAGTAGTAGTTTACTAATTTCTCTGTGACTCAATCAACTCCATGGTGCATCTCTCAGAGGGACATAATAGATTGTTGCTACTTTAGATTTTTTTTTTTACATTTGGGGGCATTGGGAGAAAGGGTTACTACACTGAAAAAATACAAATAAGTCATATTTGTGTTTACCAGATTCATAACAGATTTGTGATGAAATCAGTATGGTTGAATTCCTGATGTGAAGGAAACTTCCTAAACCAATTCAAATAACATGGTCTGAAAAGTGCTGAATTCTAGGAAATTACTACAGGCATATAGAGCTTGTTATTATTTATTTAAATTTTCAAAACAAGGGAAAACATAAAATTATATTTGCTATCATTGAATGTAAATTGCATGAAAAGAAAAAAGAAACACGTAGTAGCCTATTAATGGTATAAAGAATGGAAATCCTCTTATTTTCTACACCCAAATATCATGACACATTTTGTCCCCATTTGTGCTTCATTCATCCTAAATTCTAATTATCACAGAAATGAGGTAGGACCAAAGGTTAACATAACAGAGGATGTACATTTTCCCCCCGTTTTATTAGGATCAGAAAATTGTTTCAAGCACTTACAAACTATTTAAATAAATTATTTCAATCTTCAAATTATATTTTTATTATTAAGAAATTATAGAATTTTAAAATAGAGTATTAGTATTGGTGTCTCCTCATTTTTAAAGTTACATGTTCTCATGTATAGTACATCAGCAACAAACAGGGAAGAATATGCAAATATGGATAGAGAATACAGTTATCCCTTCCACATCACAACTTTCTCCATCATGGTTTTGATATATCTTGGGTCAGCATAAGAAATTAAATGGAAATTTGGGGAAAATTCTATGGAAGCCACAGAAGACACACAAAGGCTAGCAGAAGAAATAGAGCCTATAATCAAATGGTAAATCCAAATTTTATAATAAAATATTGTAAACACTTCTTAATAGAAAAAGGAAAAACACAGACTTCTTATCTGGTTCTAAGCAAATAAGTAGAGATTTTATGCAGATTTCCATTTCATAGGGGTCTTGTAAGCCTTATCTCTGCCATGTAGAAAGATAACTCTAATTTGCAATGATATGTATTTAATGTTTTATATATACATATACATAATTATAGTAAGTACAATTTATATATCTATATTTTATTATATTTATATTTGCTATGTTATAATAATTTATATCGATATATATTATAATTATGGCTTATTTGAATATCATTATGTTAATTTACATTTATAAGATAAGTTCATATAATTTATATTGTATGTGTATGTGTCTTTTGCCATTACTACACTTAATGGTGTTAAATATTTCTTGTTTTTCTTTTGTCAAGGTACTTAAATTCTCTAAAACTCAGTATCCTCATCTTCCAAAGAGAGAAATTGCATTGCAAATGATATAAAAATTAGAATAGATATTCTTCTAAATTAGCAAACTAACGTATTTATCTGGTGAGCTGATAGGAATGATAATTCTGAGAGATCATGAAGAGGGGAGTAAAGAGTTTATGCCTTCCTGTTTTCATTTCTGTGTAGTGTGTGTGAGACAATAGGAAAGAGGCAAAATACATGGATTTTCTTATTTTTTATATGACCTTGGACAAATAATTTCCTTTGAGTCAAAATTTATTGCCTAATAAAATGAGGGAGTTGACTAAGATGACTTCTAGGATTTTTTTCCCAATCTAAATTTATGACATCACATTCCCAAAAAGACTTAGTTCAATGACTTCTATCTGTATGTTGCCTTTCTTGATCCTTTCAGTTACTAAAGCCCTCCATCACTAATTCCTTTATATTTAACTTCATTGTATTTATTTTGTGTTTAGGTTATGTGTCATATGTTGCATATGTAATGTATGTACATACAAACACATTGTCTTATGTAACTATCGTCTCATGAAATAAGCTACTTGAAAGCAATGATGTTTCATTTTTCTGCCTTCCTTCCTTCCTTTTTTCCTTCCTTCCTTCTTTCCTTCTTTCTTCCTTTCTCTCTCTTTCTTTCTTGCTTTCTTTCTTTCTCTCTTTGTTTTTTTTTCCTTTTATTTTCTTCCTTATAAAGAATATCATTACAAAATGAACTACATTAAGGGTTCTTAATCTGAATTCAGGAATCCATGCACATGGAGGAGGGAAAATTCCAATTTTACTTTTACTAATATATCCCTGAAATCATTCTGAGAAAGGATTTATGGGTTTTATTAGATAATTGTGACACACACACACACACACACACACACGAAAATCAAGAACTCCTAAAATGTAGGTATTATTAAAAAGTAACAGGTAGGATAGTGGGATACACATAAGAAAGGTCTAGAAAATGACCACTTTGAGATTTTTATTATTTATTTTCTTCTGAAAGGTAGGGTGGAATCCCCTTTTAAGAAAAATCTGAAATATCCCATGCTCAAGGAGTTAAGTATTTTCTGTGATATTCTTATAGTATCAATTCATGCAGCATCCTTCAGTGACCTCACCCTGTGAGCAAATTTCTATAATTATTTAACCTTTAAGTTCCTTTGGAAAGGAGTCAGCAAATGGAAAATGACTGAAAGTATAAAGAGAGCATGCCCATCATTTAGAAAACATATTTATTAAATAGCCATAGGATTTTCCTCCCAAAGGCACCAAGAATTAGTATATAAACATAGCTTTACTTTTTTGAGATGCATTAAATGTCTACCAGAGTTTATATCAATGTCTTACTCCTGTGTGGTGGCATTAAACTGGGAACTAGGGACACTAGTATATTTTTAAACCAGTAAAGCTCTTATAATGCAGTAAGAGCCTAATTTTGTCACAATTATATTATTCATTACTCCATTGCCAAATGTAAAATTATGAGAAAAAGGCTTTTTCTGTATTGATGCAAACCCTTTAAAATCACGGGGGAGGGGGGTAATCAGTAATTAAATGCAGAATAAATTTGTGTGCATCTGTAGGCTAGAGGAAGTCTACAATTTTATTAGCTATTTTAAAATGTTTACAAATTACGGTAAATATGAAGAAATTTTGTAAGTACTCATTTTAATTGTCACTTGAGCATTCTAAATGTGATTAACCTTTCCTTGTCTAATTGATTCTACCTGTTAAAAAGAAAAGGCGCTTACCTTTCTCAGGAAGATATAGGTAAATGAAATAATTTTTATATTTTAATCCTTGGTCCTTGGGAAACTACATTAGATTCAAGAAACAGTAGTTCTTTCCAAATTCTATAAGGTTATGTTAATCTCAGGAAGGACTCATAGTATTTGAAATGAATATTGGTTCTTCTACTTGCTACCCATGTAACCTTGGCTAAAATCACTTCCCTCTGCAGGTATCAATATTTTGTTTTTTTTAATCTATAAGATTATGGGGCTCCAAGGTCTTTCTCAATTCTCAATTCTCAGATCCTACAAAAATGGAACTTCAATTTGCTTGCAGTTTGTAATTTTTACCATTATTCTTTTCTCACAACTACTTAGCATGCCAAGACATTTTGCTCTTCTAGTCAAATATTTATAGCATCTTTCCATTCCCCAAATGGTTTTATCATATGTTCCTGATTTTGTGGGGTGTGGGTCCATATAGAGATGCTAGATGCTATAGTTAATTGATAGACTATAACAAACTACAACTAGCTAACACCTTGGGCAAGCATTTTTAAGCCCATTTGGTCTCAGACTCTCATTTGCAAAAATGAGTTATAGAAGAAAATGGCAGCCACACTGATATCTTTGCCAAGAAAACTCTAAATGAAGTCACAAAAAGACAGACACAATGAAAAATGATACACAAAGATCCATAGAGGGTAGTGCAAGTGAGGAATTTCCTCTACCTGAGCATATTGGCATCTGTTCTTCAACTTCAACTATCTATCAATCTATCTATCCCCCACTGACCACTGGTCTCACATCTCCAGTTGCCTTTCAAACATCTCAATTTAAACAACACATCCAAATGAAAACTCGTCATCCACTCCAACTGTCCAGGTGACTGTTGAGGGCAACATCATTTCACTCTATCTGACCCTCAAGCTAATAACTTTGGAGTCATTCTTAACTTGTTTCTGTTTGTTTTTCTCTGTCTCTATCTATGTGACTATCTCTCTATCTCTGCTTTTCTTCTCTGACTTTGTATGCCTTTCTCTGTCTTTGTCCTTTTTCTGTCTTTCTGTTTCTCTGTCTTTTTTCTCCCTCTCTAGATTCAATTTGTTTCCAAAGCCTATAAATTTTACTTTTGTAACATCTTTCTAACACACTCCTTTATCTTTTCTGATATTGCCACCATTCTACCTCCTGCAGGTCCTCACCATCTGACATCTAGAGTGTGGCTATAGCCTAATGTTAGATCTTCTTACTTCAAACTTCTCCCCAAATCCAATCTATCCTGCATTGGACTGTCAAAACATAGGACCTATCATGCCATTCTCATATTCAGTAAATCCCCTATCTCTTGACTCTGAACTTTCTCTCTGGTCCTCACCAAGCTTGGGATGCTCTTTCTTCTTGTCTCTGCTTCCTGGCTGCCTTGGCTTCCTTTAAGTCAATAATAAATCTACAGAAAACATGTCCAAATGTGTCTTAATGTTATGGCCTTCTCTCCTCATTTATTTCTTATATATAGTTTGTATATATTTGTTTGCTTGTTGTCTCCTCCATTAAATTGTAAGATATCTGAAGATTGTGACTGGTTTTTGCCTTCTTTTGTATCACTAGTGTTTAGCAGTGGCTGGCACATAAAAGATACTTAAATGTTTATTGACATAATCATTTTAGAAATTGTCTGATACACTGAGAAATTAAATGACTTATTAAAAGTTCCACCATTCTTATTTGTCACAATCAAGATTTAAACCTGGGTCTTCATGATTTTGAGGCCAGTTCTCTATCCAAAATGTCATGCTATTTCTCTTCTTTCTGATTTCTTAATACTTTACCTAAGATATTTATTAAATATTATTTGTTAATTATTTATAAATTCTCCATTCTACTATTTTAAGCTTTCTTTATCTTTTAGAATTGATATAGCATCAAATGTTATAACATATTAAGGTACTTTGCAAACTTCAATGCATCATATAAATGATAGCTATGACTATTTTTGTTTGGTTGTTGTTTTTGTTTTTCTAGCAAAAGTGAATGTAACAAACAATTAACCAATACACATTTAAGGAAGATCTTTTACGTAGCTAGTACTGTTCTAAATGCTTCTGAGGTATAAATATAGTTTGGGAACCCAATGATCAATATAGTTAATGGAGAGGGAAATAGGATTTCTTATTATTATATGTTATTTTATTTTCTTTATTTCTTTATTTAATATTTCCCCTAGTTACATTCAATATGATTTTTTTGCATTTGTTTTTTTAAGATTTTTGAGTTCTAGGTTCTCTCCCTTATCCCCACCCACAATTAAGAATCCACTTGAAGTTATGCAAAACTTTTCCATGAAAGTCAAGTTGTGAAAGAAAGCCTAGACCTTCCACCCTAATGAAAATGGAAAGCCTCAAGAAAAATCAAGACAAAAATAAAGAGAGATCTATAGAGAGAAATAAAGAATGCTTCAATCTGCATACAGACACAATGAGTTCCTTCTCTGGATAAGGATAAGATTTTTAATCATAAGTTTCTCAGAGTAGTTATGGATGATTGCACCACTGAGAATAACAGACTAATTTATAGCTGGTCATCCCAGAATATTGTTATTACTTTATATACAGTATATTTCATTTTGTTCATGGAGGACTTTCAAGGTGTTTTGTTTTGTTTTGTTTTTCCTGACAACATCCTGCTTATCGTTTCCCAGAGAAAAATAATATTCTGTCAGAGAAACTTGCTTCAATTGTTTTTATAATTACTATTGCTAATTTTACTTCCCCCCCCATTTTTTCTCTCTCTTCTTGTACCCTGTCCCTCCTAAAAAGTAAATTTTATGCCAAATCAAAAAAAAAAACTATTGCAACCATCAAAAAAAATGTTTTGCTACTGAAAACTTCTTTCCTCAATAAGAACTCTCTTTTGTTACCCTCCCCTCCTTCCCATATCCATTCCCCTCCCATTTTCCTGCAGAGTTAGGTAGAGTTCTGTACCCCTATTGAGTGTGTATGTTAGAACATATAATTTTAAAAACAGTTCTTTCCAGAATAATCCAACATTCAAATTCTAAAGTATTTATAAAGTCTACAGAAATGATCATTGTATTTTATTTAAGTCTATTTGAGTTCATTAAACTCTGAACCTTAATTTCCATCTCTGTAAAAATGAAAGACTCAGACTAGATCTTCAAGATACTTCCCAATTCTAAAAGATGTTTGTTGCTGTGGTGGTAATGCAGTCATTTAAATTGTATCCAATTCTTTGTGACTCCAGTTGGATGTTTTTGTTGTTGTTGTTTGTTTGTTTTTTTATGTTTGGCAAAGATATCAAAATGATTTGTCTTTTCTCCAACTCATTTTTCAGATAAGGAAACGGAGGCAAAGAGGGTTAAAGGACTTACCCAGTGTCACACAGTTATTAAATGTCTTAGGCCAGATTTGAATTTATGAAGATGAGTCCTCCTGATTCCAAATCAAGTACTCTTTTCCCTGCAACCTAGCTGCTCAAAAGTTTATGAATATACATCATTTGAAAAACTTTTAAAAATAAATTATAAAGGGCAGCTAGGTGGCACAGTGGAAAGAGCACCAGCCCTGAAGCCAGGAGGACCTGAGTTCAAATCTGGTCTCAGACACTTAACATTCCCTAGCTGTTTAACCCTGGGCAAGTCACTTAACCTCAAATGCCTCAGCAAAAAGCAAAAAAATAAAAAAAAAAATAAATACATTATAACATATTTGTATTTTCTTTGCCAAGTAAAAGTCCAAATGGGGTCACGAAAGAGTTGGATAGAACTGAAATGACTGGAACACTATATACATACATCTATATATACACAGATATATATATACATATATACATACACACACACACACACACACACACACACACATATATATATATATACTTCCAAAATTGAACACAACCCATTAAAGGCTGTATAAATTAAAAGGAATTTTAAAACAATCTGATTTATCACAATTCTATATTTCTTTTTAAAGTATAAGACACGATAGCTTCTATTTAATATCCTACTTTACTTTTTTTTGTGTGGTTGACATCTTTTTTTCCCCTTTTTTTTCCTTTTTTAATTTTTTATTAATACTTTTTATTTGCAAAACATATGTATGGGTAATTCCTAAACATTAACCCTTCCAAAGCTTTCTTTTTTTATTAATACTTTTTATTTGCAAAACATAAAGCTTTCTGTTACAAATTTTCCCCCCCTACTCCCCACCCCTCCCCTAGATGGCAGGATATCCACTACATGATAATTATGTTAGAATACTTAAGAAATCGAATATATGTACACATCATTTTTTGTGCAGGAGAAATCATATCTACAAGGAAGAATAATCCAATAAAGGAAATACAAGGCAAGCAAACCTCAATAGAAAACATGAAAATGTTATATTGTGGTCCACATTTCACATCCCTTTCACTGGGTGTATATGGCTCTATTCACCAAAAAATTGGAACTGGTTTGAAGCATTTCATTGTTGAAGAGAGTCATGTCCATTAGAACTGATCCTCATATAGTATTGTTGTTGCCGTGAATAATGATCTCCTGGTTCTGCTCACTTCACTGAGCATCAGTTCATGCAAGTCTCTCCAGGCCTCTCTGAATTCGTCCTGCTGGTCGTTTCTTACAGAGCAATAATATTCCGTAACATTCATATACCATAATTTATTCATCCACTCTCCAATTGATGGGCATCCATTCAGTTTCCAGTTTCTAGCCACTACAAAAAGAGCTGCCACAAACATTCTTGCACATGTGGGGCCCTTTCCTTCTTTTATGATTTCTTTGGGATATAAGCCCAATAGAAACACTGCTGGGTCAAAGGGTATGCATCATTTGATAATTGTTTGAGCATAGCTCCAAATTGCTCTCCAGAATGGTTGGATCTGTTCACAGCTCCACCAACAATGCATCATTGTCCCAGTCTTCCCACATCCCCTCCAAAATTCATCATTATCTTTTCCTTTCATTTTAGCCAATCTGACAGGTGTGTAGTGGTACCTCAGAGTTGTTTTAATTTGCATTTCTCTGATCAATAGTGATTTGGAGCACCTTTTCACATGATTATAAATAGTTTTAATTTTATCCTCTGAAAAGTGTCTGTTCATATCCTTTGTCCATTTATCAATTGGGGAATGGCTTGAATTCTTATAAATATGAGACAATTCTCTATATATCTTAGAGATGAGACCTTTATCAGAACCCTTAAATATAAAGATGATTTCCCAATTTGATGTTTCCCTCCTAATCTTGCCTGCATTAGTTTCTATAGAAACTTTTTAACTTAATATAATCAAAATTATCTATCTGGTGTTCAATTAAGAGTTCCAGATCTTCTTTGGACATAAATTTATTCCATCTCCACAGGTGAGGTAAACTATCCTATGTTTCTCTAATTTGATTATAATATAACTCTTTATATTTAGATCATGAACCCATTTAGATCTTATCTTGCTGTGTGGTGTTAGGTGTGGGTCCAGCCTTAATTTCTTCCACACTAGTTTCCAATTTTCCCAGCAGTTTTTGCTGAATAGTGAGTACTTATCCCAAGAGCTGGGATCTTTGGGTTTATCAAACACGAAATTGCTAACGTTATTACCTAGCTTGTCCTGATATCCTATCCTATGCCACTGATCGACTGCACTATTTCTCAGCCA
Source organism: Myrmecobius fasciatus (assembly GCA_023553655.1). Taxonomy (NCBI): domain Eukaryota; kingdom Metazoa; phylum Chordata; class Mammalia; order Dasyuromorphia; family Myrmecobiidae; genus Myrmecobius; species Myrmecobius fasciatus. The sequence continues at coordinate 13,558 of JAJPUD010011882.1, forward strand.
GTACCAAATGGTTTTGATGACCGCTGCTTTATAATATAGTTTTAGATCTGATACATCAAGGCCACCTTCATCTCTCTTTTTTTTTTTTCATTAATTCCCTTGAAATTCCTGAACTTTTGTTCTTCCAAATGAACTTTGCTACTATTTTTTCTAGATCTGTAAAATAATTTCTTGGGAGTTTGATTGGTATGGCACTAAATAAGTAAATTAGTTTGGGTAGTATTGTCATTTTTATTATGTTCGCTCTGCCTACCCATGAGCACTTAATGTTTTTCCAACTGACTAGGTCTGATTTTATTTGTGTGGAAGGTGTTTTGTAGTTTAGTTCATATAGTTTCTGACATTTTCTTGGCAGTTAGATTCCCAAATATTTTATGCTATCATCCATTATTCTGAATGGAATTTCTTTTTGTATCTCTTGCTGCTGAACTTTGTTGGTAATATATAAAAATGCTGATGATTTATGTGGGTTTATTTTGAATCCTGCAACTTTACTAAAGTTGTGAATTGTTTCTAGTAGTTTTTTAGTTGAGTCTCTAGGGTTCTCTAAGTATACCCTCCTGTCATCTGCAAAGAGTGATAATTTGGTTTCTTCATTACCTACTCTAATTCCTTTTATCCCTTTTTCTTCTCTTATTGCCAAAGCTAACATTTCTAATACAATATTAAATAGTAATGGTGACAGTGGGCAGCCTTGTTTCACTCCTGATCTTATTGGGAATGGTTCTAGTTTGTCTCCATTACATATGATGCTTGCTGATGGTTTTAAGTAGATGCTACTAATCATTTTAAGGAAAAGCCCATTTATTCCTATACTCTCTAGTGTTTTTAATAGGAATGGGTGTTCGATTTTATCAAATGCTTTTTCTGCATCTATGGAGATAATAATATCTTTTTTGTTAGTTTGGTTATTAATATAATTGATTATGCTGATAGTTTTCCTGATATTGAACCAGCCCTGCATTCCTGGTATAAATCCTACTTGGTCAATATGTATTTTCCTTCAGATAACTTTCTGTAATCTCATTGCTAAAATCTTATTTAAAATTTTTGCATCAATATTCATTAGGGAAATGAGTCTATAGTTTTCTTTCTCTGTTTTCACCCTACCTGGTTTAGCTATCAGGACCATATCTGTATCATAGAAGGAATCTGGTAGTATACCTTCTGTCCCTACTTTTTCAAATACTTTGTATAGTATTGGAATTAATTGTTCTTTGAATGTTTGGTAGAATTCACATGTAAAACCATCTGGCCCTGGAGATTTTTTCTTACAGAGTTGATTAATAGCTTGTTCTATTTCTTTTTCTAAAATGGGGCTATTTAAATAATTTATTTCCTCTTTGGTTAACCTAGGCAATCTATATTTTTTGTAGATATTCCTCCATTTCATTTACATTATCAAATTTATTGGCATAAAGTTGGGCAAAGAAACTCCTAATTATTACTCTAATTTCCTCTTCATTGGAGGAAAGTTCTCCCTTATCATTTTTGAGACTAAGAATTTGATTTTGCTTTCCTTTTTCTGATCAAAATAACTAAAGGCTTATCTATTTTGTTGTTTTTTTCATAAAACCAACTCTTAGTTTTATTTACTAATTCAATAGTTTTCTTATTTTCAATTTTATTAATCTCACCTTTTATTTTCAGAATTTCCAATTTGATATTTAATTGAGGGTTTTTAATGTGCTCTTTTTCTAGTTTTTTTTAATTGTAACACTGATTCATTGATCTTCTCTTTCTCTATTTTATGCAAATAAGCATCTAGAGATATGAAGTTACCCCTTATAACCGCTTTGGCCGTATCCCACAAATTTTGGTATGTTGTCTCATTATTGTCGTTCTCCTGGGTGAAATTGTCGATTGTGTCTATAATTTGCTCTTTCACCCATTCATTCTTCAGGATTAGATTATTTAATTTCCAATTAACTTTTGGTCTATTTTCTCCTGGCCTTATATTACATGTGTTTTATTGCATCATGATCTGAAAAGGATACATTTACTATTTCTGCTTTTCTGCATTTGATTTTGAGGTTTTTATGCCCTAACACATGATCAATTTTCCTATAAGTTCCAGGAACCCCTGAGAAAAAAGTATACTACCTTCTATCACCATTCAATTTCCTCCGGAGATCTGTCATACCCAACATTTTTAACATTTTGTTTATCTTCCTAACTTCTTTCTTATTTATTTTGTGATTTCATTTATCTAATTCTGAGAGAGCAAGGTTGAGATCCCCCACTAGTATAGTTGTACTGTCTATTTCTCCTTGCATCTCTGTTAGTTTCTCCTCTAGGAATTTGGATGCTATACCACTTGGTGCATATATGTTTAGTATTGATACCACTTCATTGTCTATGGTACCCTTTAGTAAAATATTGTTTCCTTCTTTATCTCTTTTAATTAGATCTATTTTTGCTTTTACCTGACCTGAGATAAGGATGGCTGCCCCTGCTTTTTTTTGTTCACTTGAAGCATAAAAGATTCTACTCCAGTACTTTACCTTAACTCTGTATGTATCTCTATGTTTTAGATGTGTTTCTTGTAAACAACATATTTTAGGATTCTGGCTTTTAATCCAGTCAGCTATCCATTTTCATTTTATGGGAGAGTTCATCCCATTCACATTCACAGTTAAAATGACTATATCTACATTTCCTTCCATCTTATTTACCCAAAGTTATATTTTTCTCTTCCCTTTCCCCTTGCTCCCTTCCCTCCTCCCTCTATTTTGTTTTTGTTTTTGATAACCACCTCCCTCTAACATTCCTCCCCCCTTTAGAACCCTTCCTCTTTTTTACACCTTTCCCCTAATCCTTCTATTAATTTATCCCTTTCTTTTCCTCCTTTCCCTCCAACTTCCCTATACAGAGGGCCAAGTTTTTCTCTGAAATCAAATGTGTCTGATATACTCTTTTAGAGCCCAATCTAATGAGAGTAAGATTTACACTATACTCATCACCCTTCATTCTTTCCCTCAATTATATTAGATTTTCTATGTTTCTTCATGAGACTTTGCCTTATTTTACCTCCTTTTTTTTTACTTTATTTTACCTCCTTTCCCCTCCCCCCCTCTTTTTTTTTACAGTATGATATACCTTCCACCTCTAATTTCTTTTTGATTATTATCAAAGTAAAATCAAATTATACTCCCATTCTTTAAGGATACCCTTCGTAGAGATGTAGTTCTCAAGAGTTCTTTCCTTTTTACCTTTTTATGCTTCTCTAGAGTTCTGTGTTTGGAGGTCCATTTTTTTGTTCAGATCTGGTCTTTTCATTAGAAATAGGTGAAATTCTCCTGTATCATTGAATGACCATCTTCTTCCCTGGAAGATGATGTTCATTCTAGCTGGATAGATTATTCTTGGCTGTAATCCAAGTTCTTTTGCCTTTCGGAATATCTGATTCCAGACCCTTCAATCGTTCAATGTGGAAGCTGCCCGATCCTGTGTAATTCTAAAGACAGTTCCTTGGTATTTGAATTGTTTTTTTCTAGCAGCTTGTAATATCTTTTCCTTGGTGTGATCCTCCTGAAATTTGGCCACGATATCCCTTGGGGTTTTAATTTTGGGGTCTCTTTCAGGAGGTGATTGGTGAATTCTTTCAATGCCAATTTTGCCTTCTGATTCTAAAACATCAGGGCAATTCTCTTTCATGATTTCCTGGAAGATAGCATCAAGGTTCTTTTTTTCATCGTGACTTTCAGGGAGTCCAATAATCCTTAGATTGTCTCTCATGGGTCTGTTTTCCAAGTCAGTTGTTTTTCCTAGGAGATATTTCATATTTTCTTCTATTTTTTCATTTTTTTTTGTTTTTGTTTGACTGATTCTTGAAGTCTTATTGAGTCATTCATTTCAATTTGTTCAATTTTAATTTTTAAGGTATTATTTCCTTCAGTTATCTTTTTTAGCTCTTTTTGTAACTGGCCAATTGAATTTTTTGGTTCAATGCAATCTTTTTCCATTTTGCCAATTTTATTTTTCAGTGAATTGTTGTCTTTTTCCAATTCACTAATTTTGTTTTTCACTGAATTGTTGTTTTTATCCAATTCACTATTTTTATTTTCTAGTGAGTTGGTGACTTTTTCCAATTCACCAGACTTATTTTCCAGTTTTTCACATCTCTGTTGCAGGGTGATATTTCCTTCTTGCACTGCTCTCAATTTATTTCCCCAATCTTCTTCTAGCTCTCTTTTGAGATTCTTTATTCAATCTTCCAGGTAAGCCCTCTGAAAGGGAGATCAGCTTAAGTCCACCTTTGTGGCTTTATTTGAGATTGTTTTCAGAATCTCAGCATCTGGGGACTTCCCTACTTTCTCTCTGTAAAAGGTGTTTATGGTGAGAGCTCTTTTCTTCTTGCTCATGATTTTCAGCTGAGGTACCAGTCACCAGCAGGGAATTCTGCAGCAGCAATTTCAATTTGCCCTGAGGCAGTTTGCTGAGTTGACTTCCGGTCTGGGGCTGATTGCACTAGATCAGCACTAGGACCACTTTCAGCTGCTCTCAATCCACCCTTTATCAAAGATAGACCTGCCAAAGCACCTGCCCACAAGCAGAGCAAAGTGTCCCAAGTGCCTTCCAGGGACTTCCTGGCAGCCTAAAATTTTCTGGTCCTTTCCATCCCCAGATGCACACTGGTGTCTGAGTGCTGGGAGCTGCTCGATCCCCTGCCCATCTAAAACTGACCTCAGGAGTTCTTTCAAAGTAGATATTTGATAGAAGTGCATTGTAGTCCAAGTGTTTGGTGGAGCCCTCACTCCAGAACCAATTGGGAGGCTCAATTTGTCTGGGTTTGAGGGAAGGTCTCAGAAGCTCACAGATAATGCTGTCTGCATTTCACCATCTTGGCTCTGCCCCCCCCCCCCGATATCCTACTTTACAAGCAGCATTGGCTATTTTCCCTAACCTCTTTTAATTAAAATGTGAACTTCACAGAAAAATTATTTAAAAGGATAATTTTTAAAAGCAAGCCTCAAATCGATTTCAAGAGCTTTTGCTGCTCATGCAATTCTATCAATTCAGAGCAAGTTAGAAATGATGCACAATTTGAAGTTTATCAATTTGTTAAAGTAAGATTTCCACAAAATTTCATAAATAAAATTGGAATTCACATAAATTTATATTGAATTTGTTCATTTCCAAATCTTTACTTACTGTTATATATATATATATGTGTGTGTGTGTGTGTGTGTGTGTGTGTGTGTGTGTATGTATATATATATATATATAAAACCTTTTTTTTTTCTCCAATGGACTGGTAGATGGGAATTTCATATACTTAGGACATTTTATTTTAGCATAACATTTTACAAGGTGTCTGGTAATGAGAAGTTTGTCTACAAAGGAGAGAAATAAGGTTTGTTATGCAAATTTCCAGCTTCTTTAATGGTGTATTGATCAATGACATCATTTTCAACCTGAAAACTCATCTTTGGGATTATCAGAATAAGAAAAAAAGTTGTCATTTTTTCTTTTTTTTTTTTTTACATTTTGATAATGGCAAGTCAGTCAACAAGCATTTATTAAGCACTTATTAAACCTACACATGCTAAATCATGAGGAAACAAAGAATAGCAAAACTGACTATTCCCAAGAAGCTCATATTCTTAAAGGAATACAGGAAGACAGCATGGAAAAAATTCATATATATACATATATATATGTTTACTTACATGTGTTCACGTGTTTTGTGATAGATTTAGACTCCCCTCAAAAAAATTGCATTTTTTATCTTTGTATATCTGGCATATAGCACAAAATAGGTATTTTAAATAAATGCGTCAAATGATATAATAGATTTATAGAAAGTTTGGGGGAACAAGAAGAATCTTTCTAATAATTAAGCCTATCTAGTAGATTTATAAGATGGTGAGCTTTGTGTTTCACATAAAGTTCAGGAAATATGTGATGGTGTTTTGTTAGGTTGAGATCAATTGGATTTCTGCCTTATGTGAGAGGTTGAACTAAATCGAAGCAGCTGTGGTAAATCCATTGAACTCTTATAACCTGGCAAAGCTCTTTACTTATATGAGTCTCAGAGTTCTGATGTGTAAAATATTAGATTTGACTAAATTGTCATTGAAAGACCTTTTTGCTCTAATACCCATATATTCAAAACAGAATATATCTACTCAGGTTCAAAATGCCTTATTTCTTCAACAGGCAAATAAACTCCCCTGCCGGGGGTCCTAGCGGGGTCCCCAGCCACCGCCCTCTACTCACTCTAGTCCAGGGTCTTCAGACGTCTCTGGCACCCCACCCTAGTGGAGGGGAGAACAAACCAGGCAGAGCACCCGAGGAGAGGTTAACTTCTTTATTCGCATTCGAACTTCCAACAGCCAACTGCTCACTCCCACAGCCTCTGTGCCTTCTTTTATCTCCCTATTCTGGCCCTCACCCCTCCCTGTAGGCGGTTCTGCTCCTCCCAAGTCCTGCCCTGAGGGTGGAGCCAGCCCATTCAGAGGCCATCCCAGTACCCAAAGGCAGGCCACTCAGGCAAGCCCAGTCTAGAGCCGCCCCCAACACTCCCCTTTTTTCTTCCCCCCTTCTTTCTCATTAAGAGTAAGCTTATTCATTAGACCTAATGAGCTATTTGTTACATGTCAATGTTCTGTTTCTCTGTTGTCCTAACAGAGGAAACCAGCCTATCTAGGTCTAGGATCCAGATAACTGTAATTGGTAAATAGAGCAGTATTTGGAAGTGTAATGAGATACTTTCCCCAATTTCCTGATCTCATTTCATTCAGGAATTGGTGAAAGAATTAGAATCCAAATATATGTTCAATAAAATGCACTGGGCTCTACTTAGAAGATATGGAAAAACAAAGAAGTTTCTTTGGTCGTTTAGTTAAGAAAATCCTGACATCTATTTCCGTGTCCCTCTATTTTTTTTTTTTTGTTTGTTTGTATATTTTTTCCCCTAGGATCATCTATAAGGTTTTAGGCTGGGAGAGGACAATACAAACTATCTAGTCCATCCCCTTCATTTTATAGATGAACACATTAGAAGTATAGAGACTGAGGAGAGTTGAGGAAGATTTTTATAACTAGCATAAAATTCATGATTTAAACTTAGGTACTTTGAACTCCAAATCCTATCCATTATATTATGTTGACAGTGATTTGAACCATATAGATTCTTCTTATGACTGCAGTGATCTTGGATTCATGGTCTTTAGCTTTCCAGGAGATCAAAATGTGTCCAACTCTTTGGAATTCATACCTAACCCTCAGTGTACCTCCAAGTTCTGAGATTCTCATCAGGTTCACAGAAAGCAATTCCACCATAAGTCAGTTTCTATTTATTTGGCAAATTTTGAGATTGTCTCCTTTTTCTAGATAAACATTACAATTGATATACCTTCTATTTTACCTCAAAGATAAATGCAACAGAATTTTTTTTAAATTCATAGAATTTAGAATTGAAAGGAATTTCAAGAGTCATGAAGTCAAACTAATACCCAAAAGGGATGATCATATCTGGCAAGTAGTTATCCAGAATGCTTGAAGTCTTACCAAGAAGTGTACTCACCTCTCTCTAAAGGCCATTTTTGTAAATCAACATGCTTTGTTCACTTTTTTCTGTTTTTTTTCCTCTTATAATTATTCCCTTTTCTTCTGATTTTTCTCTCCCAACATGCTTCATAAAGAAATGTGTATTTTTAAAAAAAAAGTTTTTAAAAAGACCATTGTCTTTTGAACAACTTTAATTGTTAAGAATTTGCTTTGCTTTACTGTTTCCTGGAATCAAGTATAAATTGGTATCTGCATTGCTCCTGGTTCTGCTATCATGGGGCAAAGAGAATGAATCAGATCTCTGTTACAGTTACTTAAGATGGATAGCCTGACCCCTCAGTTTTACTTCCTACAGGTTAATATTTTTAAAGAACTATATTATGAACTTTAGACCCTTGCCTTTCTGAATTCTGAAAATGGTGTCCAAAACTATCTATATACAGAAGTGAAAGGGGATTAAGACCAGGGCAGAATAAAAGTGTTGTGCTGTCTTTTTTGTTGAAAACCATATCTCTTTTAATGCAACCGATAATCACATCAGAGATCCTGTGGATAATAAATCATGCCTTTCCCATCTACTCTTTTTTTTTTTTTATTAACAGCTTTTTATTTACAAAACATATGAGTGATTTTTCTACATTGACCTTTGCAAAAAACTTTTTTTTTCCAAGCTTTTCCCCTCCTTCCCCTCACCCCCCCACATGACAGGTAATCTAATACATGCTAAATATAATAAATTATATGACAAATCCAATATATGTATACAGATCTATACAGTTGTCTTATTGCACAAGAAACACCAATCTAGGGGGTGGAGCCATGGTGGCAGAGATCAGACAGGAGTCTCTGTAACCTCCTCTAACCTCCCCTCAAACAAACAACATATGATGCCTCTAGACTGATTTTGAAGCAAAAAAATCCACAATATCTGGAGAACAACACGATTCTAGAAGAAGATACTCTGGAAGAACCTCAAAACAGGTCTGTTTTAATTGGGCAGAGGGGTGGTCTGCTGAACCCAGACTGCAGCGCAGGGAGACCAGGGCAGGGAGCTGGAACAGGAGTTGGAACAGGAGTGGGAGCGTTGTGCTTTTCACACACCTGGGAGTCTTCTGCGGGCCTCTTGGAACAATCTGTCTGGATTGTGGGCAGGTGGTTTGGAGGGTCTGCCTTTTGTGGGGGGTAGATTGTGAACCACTGAACCCCTGATGAGCATCAGACCTAGCTGCCATTACACAGCACCTTAAAGCAATCAATCAAACAACAGGACTGATCAGCACCAAAAATAATTCAATCAGCAGTGCTGCCCAGTACCTGAAATAATTCAATCAGCAGAACAGCCCCAGGGTGAACTAAAGCAGAACTGCCCAGCACCTGACATAATTAAATCAGCAGAACTGCCCAGTTCCTGAAATAACTCAATCAGCAGAACTGCCCCAGGGCAAATTAAAGCAGCTGTCCCACCTTTGCCCTAAACAGACCTCACACAATTAAAAAAAATGAATAAAAAACGAAAAAGAGCTCTCACCATAGACAACTTCTATGGAGAGAGGGAAGAACAGACCTCAAATCCTGAAGCCCCTAAAGGTAAAACAACTCCAGAAAAAGCCCCAAAGAGAGACATAAATTGGTCTCCATGTCACAAGACTTTCTTTGAAGATTGCATAAAAAATCTTAAAATAGAGTTAGAACAAACATGGGGAAACGAAATGAGATCACTGCAAAATAAAATAGAAAAAATGGAAAAAGAATGCAATGAACAAAAAATATAATTGGTCAATTGCAAAAGGAACTAAAAACAGTAACTGAAGAAAATAAGACATTAAAAATTAGAATCGAACAATTGGAAATGAATGACTCATCAAGACTTCAAGAATAAGTCAAACAAAAACAAAAAAATGAAAAGATAGAGAAAAATATGAAATATCTCCTAGGAAAAACAACTGACCTGGAA
>JAJPUD010011882.1:31548-52176 GCA_023553655.1 Myrmecobius fasciatus
AGGTTAGGTTCACAGAACAAAATAATTGATGACTAGAGCAATCTAGTGTTTGACAAAGAAAAAGCTTTTGGGATAAGAATTCACTATCTGACAAAAACTGCTGGGAAAATGGGAACTAGTATGGCAGAAACTAGGCATTAACTCACACCTAACACCATATACCAAATTAAGGTCGAAATGGGTTCATGATCTAGACATAAAGATTGATATTATAAACAAATTAGAAGAATATAGAATAGTTTACCTCTCAGATCTGTAGAGAAGAAAGGAATTTGTGACCAAAGAAGAACCAGAGATCATTACTGATCACAAAATAGATAATTTTGATTATTTTATGTTAAAAAAAAAGTTTTTGTACAAACAAAACTAATGCAGACAAGTTTAAAAGGGAAGCAATAAACTGGGAAAACATTTTTACATTCAAAGGTCCTGATGGAGGCCTCCTTTCTAAAATATATAGATAATTTACTCAAATTTATAAGAATTCAAGCCTTTCTCTGATTGATGAATGGTCAAAAGATATGAACAGACAATTTTTATTTCTGTTTTTTTTTAATTGAAGCTTTTTATTTGCAAAACATATGCATGGGTAAATTTTCAACATTGACCCTTGCAAAGTCTTCTGTTCCAAATTTTTCTCTCCTTCCTCCTACCACCACTCCTAGATGGCAGGTAGTCTAATACATGTTAATTATGTTAAAATATATGACAAATTAAATATATGTATACATATTTAGGCAGTTAACTTGCTGCACGAGAAAAATCGGATCTATAAGAAAAAAACTGAGAAGGAAAATAAAATGCAATCAAATATCAACAGAAAGCATGAAAATGCTATATTGTGGTCTACAGTCAGATCCCACAAGCTTCTCCCTGTGTATTTATGTCTTTATTCATCACTGAACAATTTGAATTGGTTTGAAACATCTCATTGTTGAAAAGAATCATGTCTATCAAAACTGATAATCTTGTTGTTGCCATGTATAATGATCTCCTGGTTCTGCTCATTTCACTTAGCATCAGTTCATGCATGTCTCTCCAGGCCTCTCTCAAATCATCCTGTTGGTCGTTTCTTATAGAACAATAATATTCCATGACATTCATATATCATAATTTATTCAGCCATTCTCCAATTGATGGGCATCCATTCAATTTACAATTCCTTGCCACTACAAAAGGACTGCCACAAACATTCTTGCACATGTGAAACAAATAGTTTCAATTTCTTCATCTAAAAATTGTCAATTTTCAAATGAAGAAATTAAAACTATTTCTAGTCATATGAAAAGGTGCTCCAAATCACTATTGATCAGAGAAATGCAAATGGAGACAATTATGAGATACCACTACACACCTCTAAGATTGTGTTAAGATGACAGGAAAAAATAATGAGGAATGTTGGAAGGGATATGGGACACTGATACTTTGTTGGTGGAACTGTGAATGGATCTAACCATTCTGGAGAGCAATTTGGAACTATGCTCAAAAAGTTATCAAACTGTGCATACCCTTTGACCCAGCAGTGTTTCTATTGGGCTTATATCCCAAAGAGATCTTAGAGGAGGGAAAGGGACCCACATGTGCAAGAATGTTTGTGGCATCCCTTTTTGTTGTGGCAAGAAACTGAGCCAATCAGTTGGAAAATGGCTAAGTTGTGATATATAAATGCTATGGAGTATTACTGTTCTGTAAGAGATGATCAGGAGGAGGATTTTAGAGAGGCCTGGACAGAATTACATGAACTGATGCTAAATGAAATGAGCAGAACCAGGAGATACTTGTACACAAAAACATCAATATTTTACAATGAACAATTCTGATGGAGACGGCTCTCTTCAAGAATGAGATGATTCAAACCATTTCCAATTGTTCAGTGATGAAAAGACTATGTACTCCCAGATAGAGGACTGTGGAAACTGAGTGTGGATCACAACATAGCATCCTCACTCTCTCTGTTGTTGTTTGCTTGCATTTTGTTTTCTTTCTCAGGTTTTTTTTTCCTTCTTGATCTGATTTTTCTTCTGCAGTAAGATAATGTATAAATATGTGTACATACATTGGAAAATGCAGTGATATTTTTCAAACAACAACATGTCGTCTTCACACATTTTGGCATCCCTAGAGCTGCATAACATTTCAGGCAAGAAATCTAGTAAAACAGAAGAAAGCTTGCAGATAGGTTCTGAGAATAAATAAGTATGCATTATTACCATGGGGCATGATGGGGAAGTGGTATTTAAATACAAGAGACCAAACTGTATAACTCTATATCTTTGATATGGATTTAAAATCACTTCTGAAATTTTCTTTTTTTTTTTGTCCTTTGTGTAATGCCCATAACAATTAAAATAATTCTCTTGTTGATGTCTCTTTAGTTAGAAATAAATGGACTTTGTCAACTGAGACATAATAAAGAAAGGCAGCTATCCATGAAAGTTTTAAGTGATACTTAATTGTTAGATGGAATATTCCTGGCTATTTTCCTACATTTTGCTATTAGAAAAAAAGCCAACCTTTTAGTCGGGATTTGGTGGGAGAGAGGGAAGGGAGTAAATCTGTAGAGTGTCTCAGTCATTATCCTTAAAACAAACAAACAAACCAAAAAATAGGCAAACACAAGGCAGACAATAGTCCAAATTATTAATTCACAATAAAATAAAAGAATAATTTAATAGCTATAGAAATTGTTTGATAGATGCAAATCCATTGTGCTTTAAATTAAATCTTGTAACTAGCACAAGACATCTTAAAATATCAGATAAAAACTTCATGACATAGGGTAGATCAAAGAACACACATTAAGGTTTATTGTTCAAACCAAGCCTAAGCAAGTCTCTTGTAGTACACTATTATTTCCTCTCTAACCTTGGGACTGCTTTGAATTGTTGGGTGAATAATGAATTCACAGTGTTCTGCTCCCTCCAGACATGCTTCCCTTTACCTTGACAAGCTCTTTTATAAATGAAAAAGCTGCTTTGCCATAAACAGCTGCCAGTAATTACTGAAAAAACATAAAGTCTTTACTTGTCCCATGTTATATTACCATTGGCAGAATTAGATACCCTTCCATAAGCTTTCATTTTTTTTTGTTGTTGATACTGTTGTTGCAGGTAAGATTTCTCTGACATATACTAAAGAGCCAATAAATCCAGCTCTTTGGTCCTTTTCAGAAAAGGTGATTCGATTTAGTATTCAGGAAACCTAAAAATCAATTTCAGAGAAGATTTAAACAAAACAAGCAAACAAAAACATATGTAGGAAACCTGTTGTATATGCTAGCATTGTAGCCATCTCACAATTTCGGCCAGTTTTCCTTTTGGCAATTTTTGGGTCAAATGGTTATCTGCTTTGTTTGTCTTTTTAAAAAAATAATCTCTCAATATTTAGTATAGAAGCTAGAACCATCTTAAAACAAAATTAATTACCTAGGGGAAGAAGTTGATTTCACAGACTTGAAATCTTCAAAGTTTGAAACTGCTAGAAGTGACTCTAGTTCCAGTATCATGGAATAAGAAATTCCATGAATTTATGATTTCAACATCTATCTGAAGTAAAAGCTGAGGTCAAGTAGATTCAAGTAGAGAACTTTTAGACTTTTACAGCAGACTAGAAGTTCCTCTTGATTTTAATCATTGTAAAAATCTATCTTTTTTTTTTTTTTTTTTTACAATTCTGTCCTTGGATTTTTACAAAAAGCTAAGAACTTTATTAAAAGGAATCACAGGTTCATAGATTTAGAGCACAGAAGTTGTTTCGAGACTATCTAATATATCCTGCTTATTTTATAGACTAGCAAACTGAGGTATCAAAAAGCTAAGGATCTTGCCAGGGTCATACCGCTAATAAATATCTGAAGTAGTGCCTAAACAGAAGCTATTTCAAATCCACACATCAAACCTCTCACTAGGATTAAAATGTTTAAAGGAGATGCTACCCATTTGGTAGTTTTGGGAATTTTTTTTCCTTATTCCTTATTTATCACACTTAATGTGGATGTTAGTAAAATTGTTAATAGAAAGTAATAGAAATTAATTTACTATGATGTAAAGAATCTTAGGACAAAAATCTGTTTGCAGGTCACAGATAAGAGATACAAAAGAGTTAGTGGAATATAAATATTTAGAGTTCATATCTTTTTTAAATTTTACCTCTGTGACCCTTAGTTTTCCCACCAGTGAAGTCATATTGTGCTAGATGAAATCATAAAGTCAAAAAAAATTAAAATTGGAAGAATCTTTATAAATCATCTAATTTAATCAGCTAATTTTTAGAAAAGAACTGATTAAGTAAGTGACTTATCAAAGGTCATTATTTTCAATATTTTAATATGTCACAGATATGTAATTGATTTATTATAAATGTTTCTTTTACTCATGTGAATTGAAATCACTTTATTTTTAAGCAGGTCTTCTTTAAGAGGCTGTGTAACTGAATAATGCATTTTCCTAATATCAATTTGTCTATAAGTCTATCCAAACTAGTGCTGATACCCAGAACATAAAATCCATCACCAAGCCCATACTTATTTGCATGCATATTGTTTTCGCTGATAGAATATATTTCCTTGACTCAAGGATTCTATTTATGTTTGTCTTTGAATCCCCAATTCCTAGCATAGTACCTGATGTGTGGTAAACTCTTAATAAGTATTTTTTTAGTGATTTGCCTGATTGATTACATATTTTATGATAGTGTGTAATTTAGACTTTCTCATTTTACATTGATGAAACTCCAGGCCAAACAAGTTAAGTTTCTGAAAGTGGTTAATATTTCTTGTTTATGACAGAGCTGGGATTAGAATTCAAAGTTTCTTGACCCTAAATACAAAGATCTTTCCCCTTTTCCATGTTGTTCTATAAGACAGTGATGTTTAAAATGAGGACAACTATTGTGATGCCTTTTAATGTTGTTTTCTAATACTTGAAACTTCAGAGTCTCACAGCACAACCAATTAATTATTCATCAAATAGTTGTTAATAAGATATGATTATCATTAAGCTGCTATGTGCTAGATACTTGCTAGGAAACTATATATACCAATTACAAAGTTTGAGTAATTCCTGCTTTCAAGGAGCTTACATTCTATTCATAAAAATTACCTGTACATAAAATGTAAGAATATTATATACCTATATGCATGCATAGTATATTTAAACATGTAAGGTTGAGTGTGTGTGACTGTATAGACTTCTAAATTATTACAAAATATTTTTTGGAAAGTAGCATTGAAACAGAGAAAGAACCATATTTTCCTATATTAAAGAGTTTGAGGCAACATTTTGTAAGAAAAATGTGATTTTCTTTCATAGTTAATGATGTTTGTGATTCATAAGTAAGATTATGTTACATTTAAGGCAAATTCATTTTCCTGATATAAAAGAGGATAGGCTACACCTGTTATATCATCAGTATAGAGAGCTTCCAGTTAGCATCTTCCCCTAGCAAATCCTTCCCTTACAGTCTTAGAGAGTTGCACAGAGCACTGAGAGGATAAATTATTTTCCCAAAGTCACATGGCCAGTGTGTATCAGAGAAGGTTTTTGACTCTGGGTCCAAGGTCAACTTTTTATTGATTACACCATACTGTATTTATTTTCATAAAGTAAGATTTCTGGCTTTATCATGATGACCAGGGAGAAAATAATGCATAACAAAATAAGACTTAAGATCATATATACTATAAATATAAAGGACAATTCTTTATATTTTTGACTTAGAAAACATTGGTTGGGGTGGGACAACTATAACCTTGTTTATAGAGGGTAACATTGGAGATTTAGTGTTATTACTTTGGACTTTTCCCCCAAGGAAAAAAAATTGGCTGACCAGGGAGCATCAATTTTACAATAAATAATCATAAACAATAAAGTTTTTTGTGGAAAAAAAAATCTGTACTAGGATTCAAAGATCCTGTGGTTTTGTCCTTGGTCTTTTGATTAATTATATGGTCTTGGAAAATTCACTTCAACTTCTTGGGGCTAAGTGACCTCATTTACAGAACAATGGACTCATATCAACAGATTTTTAAAGTCTCTTTTGGCTCTGAAATTCTAAAACTCATCAAGACTGCCTCCAAGAAACATTTACCAGCAAGAGCTACCTTTCACTCAAATTTAGCTTCTGGTGCACCCCCACTTTTGCTTGTCAGTAGTATGAAATAAGTACAAGTAGATTAGTTATGCTTATATAATTAAGCAGGACCTCGGAGCAGAACTAGTCTGATTGCATTTATATATCAATTTACCTGATTCTCAATGAAGCTTTTAATGACTTTCCTGATAAAGGATGATAATAATAACATTTTATTTAAAGCAAAGTACATCAGGAAAACAAACTTCACCATGGCTTTGACATCAGTCTCACAGATGGCTTTATTGTCCAGATAACCATAATGATCATTTGGCTGATGACGAAACTGTGAGAAATGGAACTGCCTTATGGTGTTCCATATGCTGTTTTGAGCTTGGGGCTAAAATAGACAACACAAAAGTGAATAGAATGTTTGATTACATAAAGATAATTATGGAAAAAAAATTGAGGATTTTTGGTCAAAGTATCATAGACTGTTCCTGCTTTTCACTGCTTTTTCATTTCACTTCAGCTCCTTCCATGACTGAGGATAAATGGCAATTTTTCACTTGTGATATTCCACTGTCCCAACATAAGTGGTGTTGAGAGTCAGAAGGGCAGGGTTCAGTTATTCAATCTGCTAATTCTTAATCTTCTCGATATGGAAATTCATCTTTAAAGAGAGAATATTTGCCTATGTAACTCATAAAGTTTTGTGAATAGGCTATTTTGTAAATTATATAAATATGAATTATTTATATAGTTTATGCAGTATAAGTTTCCATTTGTTATTAACCAATATAGGCTATTATTTCTAATAAAATTGTTGTATGATTTCAATAGTTCAAAGTAGTCCAGGATAATAATTTTACATTATCATTGATGAATCAATAACATCTATAGGCAAAATCATATAAAACTATTAATGTATCCAAAGCAAATGGCAACAGAATAATTTTAAAAAGCACGTGGTCTGTATTTCCCATCTCTCCATATGAAAGAATGATTATTCATATCATAAAGTGGTGACTTTCTTCATTATGTTTTTAAAAAATCCTATTCAGGTTATATTTTTACATTGATTTCAAGAAGATAAGAATGGTAAATATTGAAAGTTTTCAATTTATTTTTAATTGATTATGTTGTCATTTAAAGGTTTTTTTTTTATTTGAAGTAACCAAAATGAAGTACAAATGAAGTACTTAGGCTTTCAAATGAAAAACTTAAATTTGATTTGCTTTAAAACACCCCAATGTGAATGCATTCCAAATATTATGCCTAAATAAGAAGTAAATTGGTTCAATTTATTTCTCTAATATATAGTTGAATGCATGCATAGAAAATATATAAAGTGCTAAATCTTTTCACAAACCTGAAAATTACATATTACACATGTCACTAAATCAAAATGCCATAGCATAAAATGTGCAGTAAAAGTTGGAATTATTTTCAGAAAACTAAACTCAGAAGTCTTGTTTGACATTTCAATGAGGAAACTTTTGTTTCTAAAAGGTTAATAGGAAAAAATGACAGAGAATTAATGCTTAGTTATATTAAAATGTCCGTGAAATATCATATAAGCTTACATTCTCATCACTTAACTTAATGATGTGGAAAAATATTTCTTCAGTATATGAACCTTATTTGAAAACATTTTTTTTCTAATTACCCATTTATACAATTGTAGCATTACTCCATCAGAAATTTTTAAATGACCAGGAAATGAACCTTGTGGACAGTACTTCAAAAATGATTTCTGTCTGCTGCTATTTCAACATTATTGCAATGGGATCATGAGACTTTGAGATTACATAATTGAAAGAGGGATCAAATTATAAATCTGTAACTGGTAGAGGAATACTTATGCAAAATTGTGAGGTGTTTTTGAGTCATAAGATTTTTTCCTTAGAGAAAGTTCATTATGGATTAAGGGATAAAGGCAGAAGCATTATATTTTCTAGTGCAACTTAGAACTGAAGAAACAAGTAAGGAATTTACTTTTTCAAAGATTTAGGACAGAAGATAACTTATGCATTATTATAATTTGTGTGCAAATTCTATAACTTTATGTTTGAATATGGTGGAGATGGAATTCCTAGAGTTGCTATGATGTCATCTGTACCAGCCTTCTCCTTTGGTAGGTGAAGAAAATAAGGAGTGGTGAAATTAAATGAGCAGGCCTAGCTTTTTCTACATGGCAACATTCAATGATATCATATCTCTTTTAAATGTTTATTTCTACCAACCAAATATCCCCAAATATCACTTTCTTCAATTAATCTTCATATAGAATGAATTGTTCTCTTTGACTATTCTGATTGCCTTCCTTGATTTTTTTTCCCTATTTTATCAATGTTCTCTCTAAAACATATGACTAGGTAAACTATAGTGGAATGTCACTTTCCTATTCCAATTTCTTTAAGTCAATATATATATATATTATTTATCATTATTATTATTATTATGCTATCGTATTACATTGTTGAGGTTCATTTTGGTTTTTGTCCACCAAAACCCTAAGCTCTTTTTTTCAGGCATTTTTTAGCAATTTTAGGCAAACTTCTGTCTAGTAATGCTATCCCCACAGCCTGTGTAAAGATATGGATATAGAAGATGGAATGATTCTTAAAACCAGTAGACCAATTTTATTGACCTGTAAAAATGAGTTATGTGAGAATCATCTGAAAAGTTCAGTTCGAGTCAGATTATGATGAGCTTTCCTAGAGAGTTATTAGGGAGCAACCAAAAAACTTTGATCTGTGTGGTGTATAATAACTATGTTTTAAGTCTTTCAATTTTATAGTTATATGGGTAAGAAAGAGCAAAGATATTTGAAACAAAGATACCAATTAAGAGACTATATCAAAAATTGACATGAGAGTCATTAAAGTCTTGGAATAGAGTAGTGACTGCATGACTGGAGAAAAGATAAAGCATACAAGAGACATTATGAAGGTACAATCAATAATAGTAGCTGAATGAATTTGACAATGTTGAGAGAGAGAGGAAAAATTACAAATGACTCTAAATTTATGAATTTGCATAACTGGAACAATATGAAGATATCAAGAGGTACAGAGAAATTAGAAAGAGGAATGAGTTTGGAGTATAAGATAATGAATTCTATTTTAGACACAAGATTGAGACCCATGAGACTTACAGTGGTCCTCATTGAAGTTAGTGGTGTAGGCTTGCAGATGAAGAGAAAAGTATATAAATACACACACACACACATATACACATACACATACAGCGAGAGAGAAGAGATAGAGACAGAGAGACAGACATAGAGAAAGAAAGACACAGAGAGACACACAGAGAGAAAAAAAAAACAGAGAGAGAGAGACAGAGAGAGAGAGAGAGAGAGAGAGACAGAGAGACAGAGACAGAGAGACAGAGACAGAGAGAGAGAGAGAGAGAGAGAGAGAGAGAGAGAGAGTTACCCATGGCAGACAATAGGGTTATTAAGATAAAGTTCTAAAACACCAAGAAAATGACCATACCATAAATCACACTAACAAAGGGTGTGTGTGTGTGTGTGTGTGTGTGTGTGTGTGTGTGTGTGTGTAATGGATTATGGTCCATCAAAAGGAACAGTTATATGGATAGAAGGAGAACTAGGAGAGGGCAGATTCATAACAAGATAGAATATCTTGGGGCAATAAATGGTCTATAGTCTTTAGTCAATATTGTAGCCTTGGAAAAAAATTATTTTGGTTGAGTGGCAACCTCAGAATTCAGATGGAAAATGGTTGAGTGGTGAGTGGGAAGGGATAGAGTAGAAATAACTAGAACAGACATTTTTTTTCCCCTAGGAACTCTGAGGTAAAAGGGTGGAAAGATTTAGAATGAGATTTCTATATATACGAAGTTCAGACCCCTGCAGAAGAATTTTTATTTTGGAGTGACTAAGAATTGTGAAGCATGGGCATTATTGGGTTTTAGTGTCAAGCACTGGGATAGATAGCTTAGAACACCCTACTAAATAATAGTTTTAAGCTCTCTATAAGTCAAGAAAAGATTTTTCAGAAATAGAGATATGGAATAATGTGACCAAAATTCCAAAATTTGATCTTTTGGGGGAGAAGTATCAACACATTTTGTTTTCATATGGTGTATATATATATATATATATATATATATATATGTATGTATATTTTTTTGCTATTTCTCAACCCCTCTTTCCACTTACCATGGAGAACAACTACCTCTAATAAGAAACAAAAGAGGGAGAGAGGCAGTAAATATTTCAGCAGAATTAACCAAAACATAGTCTGGATGATGTAATCTCATATCTCTTCTTAGAGGCCACTATGTGATACAGAAAATCAATTACTGAGCCCTAAATCAGGAAGACCTGAGTTCAAATTTAGCATCAGACACTTCATACTTATATGATCCTGAGAAAGTTGCTTGACTTCTGTCTATCTCAGTTTTATTTATGAACTGGGTGTAATAATACATCATACCTTGGGTTTGTTGTGATGCTTAAATGAGATATTTGTAAAAATCTGATCATAGCATCTGGCACTAAATAGGCTCATAGTAAATGCTTATTTCCTTGCTTAAAGACCACCTTTCTAGCTTGTTGTTCTTTCCATTTATGTTATTGTGTTACTATTTTTATTGTTTCTTCTTTTTTTTTCTTGATGTTAGTTTGTATCAGGTCAAATAAGTCTTCCTATGCATTATTTTAATAGTTATCTTACAACTCAGTATCATTCCATTATATTCATTTATAACAACCAGTTTAGTTATTCCCCAGTCTTTTTAATTCAGCACTACCAAAATGAAAGTTCTCATGGGTATTTTGTTATATATGGGACCTTTGTATTTATCATTGACTTCCTTTGCATATTTGCCCAGGAATGGTTAACCTGGATTAAAAACAATGGATATTTTATTATTTTTTCTTACAATATCTCAAAATTGATTTTCAGGAAATTTGGGACGTTTTAGAGCTCCCAGAACAGTGTATCAAAATGCCTGATTTTCCAACTCCCCTTGGAGTATGACAACTCATACATTGCTGAAATAAAACTTCACTGTTTTGTTAATTTTTATTTGCTATATAATGAGTAATTTGATCCACTACTTCATATAGTTCTTAATTATGTGTGATTGTTCTTTAAGGGGCAATAAAATTTTAACTAGCAGAAAATGAGATATGGACAGGGGCTCACAAAAATGATTATTTTTCTTTTTGTTTGTTTTCAGCCTTCAGGTAAAATAGGCTATGCATATCAAGTATTAAGCAGATAAAGATTGAAGGTTATAAAGAGGAAATGAAAAACAGAATTATTTATAAAAAAAACCACTCTTGATCAATGGAGAGCTTTAATTTTCTTTGACAAAATCATCTAATCAAACTTCATTGAATTCTATTCATTCATGAAGATACCAGCATTTTTTCTCTCAATATAATATTATCTTTAGCATATAAAATTCTAAATTGTCACATTTAATGACCTGACTCTGAGATCAGATGTCAAAGTATCAGATGATAGGATTTCATACATTCCATGATACTGGAGAATCTTAGTCATAGACATTGAACAGTTACCCATAGATATTTCTCCTTTTTTTACAATTTGGGGACCATTCCATAGTCTGTTATTACCTCAGACTTTAGGAAGGTCACAATATGATCTTACATATATACTTACATTAAAAATCTATAAAACATCAGAATGGTAGAATTAGAATCAACCAGCACATCTCTCACCATTTTACCCAAGAGAAAATTTATATAGCAGAAGTTTAATTGATTCCCCAGTATATCTATGGTCAAAGGTTATGAGCAGGCAGTTTTCAGATAAAAAAATTAAAGCTATCTATAATCATATAAAAGTGCTCTAAATTACTATTGATTAGAGAAATGCAAATTAAAACAACCCTTACACCTATCAGATTTCCTAAGATGACAGAAAGAGAAAATTTTAAATTTTGGAGAAACTGGGTGAAAATTCTGACACATGAATTATTGGTTGAGTTGCGCACTATTTCAACCAAAGCAATTTGGAACTATGTCCAAAGGACTATAAAACTCTGCATAACCTTTGATCCAGTTATAGCGCTACAATGTCTCTTGATTAAAAAAAAAGATCATAAAAGGGGGAAAGGACACAAATGAACAAAAATATTTATAACATCTCTTTTTATGGTGGCAAAACCCCAGGAAATTGAAGTGGTGTCCATCAATTGAGAACTGTCTGAATAAATTGTGGTTTATGAAAGTCATAGAATACTAATGTGTTATAAAGAAATGATAGGTAAGTGAATTTCAGAAAAATCTGGAAAGACATGAACTGATACTGAGTGAAATGGGAATAATCTAGAGAATATAGTACACAGTAACAGCAAGATTGTGATGATTAACTCTGACAGACTTAGCTCTCCTCAGCAATACAATGACCCCAAGACAATTCTAAAAGATTCATTTGGAAAATATTATCCCCATCAAGAGAAAGAACTATAGAGTCTGACTTCAAGTCAAAACATACTGTTTTCACTTATTAATTTTTTTTCCTTTTTTTGTTTTCTACTTTTGGTTTTAATTTTTATTTCACAGCATAATTAATATGGAAATATGTTTAACATGATTGCATGGATGCATTATGTCCAATTACTTGCTGTCTTGTGGAAGTGAATGAGAGAGATGGGAGGAAAAAAAGAAATCAAAATCTTTTTTTCAAATAAATGTTTAGAACTATCTTTACATGCAATTGAAAAAAAAAGTTTAATTGAAATTTTCTTATTAGATAATACCTTAACAATATAATTAGGCCTAGAAACCATGTCTGTAACTTTCTTTCTCTTTTTGGCTTTTCATGGTTTAGGTATCACTATCATATTTGCATCATAGAAGGAATTTGGCAGTACTCCTTTTCATACATTTTTCCAAATTGTTTACATGGTATTGGGATTAATTGTTCTTTAATGTTTGGTAGAATTCACTTGTGAATTCATCTGACCTTGGAGATTTTTTCTTAGGGAGTTTGCTAATGAATTATTCATTTTCTTTTTCTAAAATGGGGTTATTTAATTATTTTATTTCTTCTTCTGTTAACTTGGGCGATTTTTAGGGTTTTTTTTTTTAATATTCATCCATTTAAGTTAGATGATTGTTAGACTTGCTTCCCTAAAGCTGTACAAAACAGTTTCTAATTATTGCTTGAATTGCTTTTACATTGGTGGTGTGTTCACCTCTTTCATTTTTGATTCTGGTGATTTTGGGTTTTTGTCCTTTTTCTAATCAGATTAACCAAAATTTATCTATTGTATTCGTTTTTTTTTTTCCCATAAAACCAATTCTTGTTTTGTTTCTGTTTTTGTTTTTGTTTTGTTTATTAGTTCACTAGCTTTCTTAGTGTCTATTTTGTTAATCTCTCCTTTGAATTTCAAAATTTCAAATTCAATATTTAATTGGGATTTTAAATTTGTTCTTTTTTAAGCTTTTTTAGTTACATGCCTAATTCATTGATCTCAACATTCTCTATTTTATTTATGTAGCATTTTAAAGATAGAAAATTTTACCTAAGAACTGATTTGGCTGCATTCCATATAATTTGGTATGTTGTCCCATTATTGTCATTTTCTTAGATAAAGTTATGGATGTTTCTGTGATTTGTTGCTTCACCCATTTATTCTTTATAAGTAGATTAGTTAATTTCCAATTGGTTTTCAGTCTATCGTTCCCTGATCCTTTATTGAATATAATTTTTATTGTGCTGTGATGTGAAAAAGAAAATTAACTATTTCTGACTTTTTGCATTTGATTGTTAGGTTCTTATGCCCTAATACATGGTCAGTTTTTGTGTATGTGTCATGTATGCTGTGCAAAAAAGGTGTATTCCTTTCTGTCCCTATTCAGTTTTTTTTTTTTTCCAGAGGTCTATCATATTTAGGTTTTCTATGATCCTGTTAACCTCCCTAGTTTCTTTGTTGTTTATTTTGTGGTTAGATTTGTCTGACTCTGAAAGGGGAAGGAATGATGAGATCCCCCACTAGAATAGTTTTGCTCTTTATTCCTTCCTGTAACTGGCTTAAAATCTTCTCTAGATATCTGCCTACACTACAATTTTGTGCATAACAAATATATATATAGTTTACTACTTCTTTATTTATTATACTCTTTCAACCCCTACCAATTTCACTTAGTAGTGTTTTTTTTTACCCCACTCCACCCACTATTTTATTATCTCTCAACTATTCCCCTATTCTCTTACCCTTTTCCCTACTGTTTTTACCCTCCCTTCTATTCTTTCCTTTCCTTTTTCTCTTTTTCCTATTTATTTATAAAAATAATTTTCCATACCCCACTGAATGATTTAAGTTCTTCCCTTCTAGAGCCAAAACTAATAAAATCAAGCTTCAGATAATGCCCATTCTTCCTCTTTCCCCCCTCATT
This sequence comes from Myrmecobius fasciatus, assembly GCA_023553655.1. Lineage (NCBI taxonomy): Eukaryota > Metazoa > Chordata > Mammalia > Dasyuromorphia > Myrmecobiidae > Myrmecobius > Myrmecobius fasciatus. Next base: position 46,028 of record JAJPUD010011882.1, read on the forward strand.
GTAATAGGTCTTTTGAGCCACTTTGTATGAACTATTTGTCTTATTATACCTTCGCTTCCCTCTTTTTTTCCATTGCAAACTTTTTTTCTTTGCTTAATGTCTTTTTCTTTGATATCATTACATCAGGGTCTCTTTGCAACCCCACTCTTAGTTCATATGATTCCTTCCTTTGTCAGATACAGTTCTGAAAATTAACAAATGTCACTTTCCCATGTAGGCATGTACATATTTTAACCTGTATATGTTCCCATTTACCTTTCTGTGGTTCTCTTGAATATTGTATTTGTAGATTAAATTTTCTGCGTGTTTTTTTTTCAGTAAAAATGATTGAAAGTCTCTTACTTCATTGAAACTCTATTTTCTCCCTGAAAGATGATGCTGAGTCTTCCTGGGTAGTTAATTCTTGGTTGAAAACCTAGGTCCTTTGCCTGCTGAAATATGGTATCCCAGACCCTCATATCCTTTATTGTAGAAGCTGCCAAATTCTGGGTAATCCTGACTGTTGCTCCTTGATATTTAAGTTGTTTCTATCTAGCAGCTTACAGTATTTTTTTTTTCCTTGAGATTATAGTTCTGAAGTTTTGTAAAAATATTCCTTAGTGTTTTACTTGTGGGATCTCTTTCCTGAGGTGACAGATGAGTATTGCCCCCTCTGTTTCTAAAAAAATATCAGGGCAGATTTGCTTAATGACCTCTTGTAGAAGGCTAGCCAGGCTCTTTTTTTTTTTTTTTTTTTGATAATGGCTTTCAAGTAGACCAATAATTTTTAAATTGTCTCTTCTGGATCTATTTTCCAAGTCTGCTATTTTGCCCCTCAGGTATTTCACATTTTCTTCCATTTTTTTCAATCATTTTAGTTTGTTTGATTGATTATTGCTGGCTCACCAAGTCATTAGCTTCTATGGATATTATGTCCTCTTCTGAGTTTGTCTTTTGGTCTGCCTGTCACCATAATATCTTTCTACAATCAAGGTGTTTCCCCCACCCCCCGTTTCTTACTCTTTTTTTCCACTTTCTTTTGGTACCTCCTTTTTTAACTTTTAAGGTGGAGCTTTGCTCCTGGGGTAAAGGGGGCACTGTCCCAAGCTTCTTGTGCAGCTCTAAGCCTTGCCGTAAGCACTGGGGCCTTTGTGTTTGTAAGAAGTAGCTTTGCCTGCTCTGTTCAGGAAACAGCATGATTTCCCAGTATTTGCCTTCTGAGCTTCTACTAGAAACTGCCCCACTTATTTGCTCTTCTATTAAGCCAGGACTGACTGTCTTAGTTGCTGATTTGCTATGATTAAGACCCTTTTATTTGTTTTCCCAAAGTCTATCTGACCTGGATTGGACAACCTTTTTATCCCAGTGAAACTGACTTTTCTTGAAGTATTTTTCTGTCCATCTTGAGTTAGACGGTGGTTTCATTTAGTCAGACTTTGTTCAGAGGTTTGATTTCATGTGATTTTTGAGGGAAACTGGGAGAGCTCGGGCACCTTCCTCACTTTACTCTGCCATCTTGTCTCCACCCCCAGAACTGAAACCCTTGAATGCATTCTTTAGAATACACTATGTTGATTTTTCTTTGAAAATGATAAAAGACTACTTGTTTTTCTACCTGCTCCTGTATAGACATTTTAATTACATATATTCAGTAAAGAAGTTGACTTTATCCAACAGAACTCATCATGTTGTTTCATTTTGGATACTTGTGTCAAAATAACATTTGTTAAGTCTCCATTAATGTAATATAATACATATGATTTTAGTTCTTTCATTTTTGAAGCATTTATATTGTGTAGTAGTTAGAGAGCCCAAGCTGGAATTAAAAAGGACTTGAATTCAAATCCAGTCTCTAACACTTATTGCTTTGTGACTCTGGACAAATCACTTATTTAACTTTTTTTTTTCAGTCTCAAGTTCTTCATACATAAAATAAAGATGATAGCACTTACATCTCAAGGTTATTGTGAGAATAAATATGATAACATTTATAAGTGCAAATGTCTTAGTGGGTTGCTGGGAACATTGAGAATTCAAGTGTCACGATGAGGGTCACACAGCCAGAGTATGTCAGATACAAAACTTTTGCTACTGCTGTTCAGTCTGTTCACTCCTATCTGATCCTTTGTGAGCCCAATTAGGATTTTCATAGCAAATATAGTGGAGTGGTATGTCATTTCTTTCTCCTATTCATTTTATAGATGATTAAACTGAAGCAAATGGAATTAAATGAATTTCTCAGGGTCACAAAGTTGATAAGTATCTGAGATTACTTTTGAACTCAGATCTCATCATCAGATCTCAAAATCAGGTCTTGTAATTCTCATAAGACTGAGAAATCAAGTAACAATTAAACAAAATCAAAACATTAAAAAAGAAATAGAAGACAATTAGAAATGTCTCATTGGAAAAATAACTAAGTTGAAAAATAGATATGGTAGAAATAATTTTAAAATTATTGAAATACCTGAAAGCCATGATCAAAAACCTACCTAGATATCATATTTCAAGAAATTTTTAATGAAAACTGCTGTGATATTCTAGAAGCGAAAGTAAAATAGAAATCAAAAAAGTCCACTGACCAACTTTTGAAAAAGATTGCAAAATGAAAACTCCCAGAAACATCATAGAAAAATTCCAGAACTCCCCAGTTCAAAGATAAAATATTGCAAGCAGTCAGGAAGAAACAATGCAAGTATTATGGATCCACAGTTAGGGCCATACAAGATTTATCAGCTTCTACTTTAAAGGACTGAAGGGGTAGCAATGATATTCTGGATGGAAAATTAATGAAGACTGTAATCAAGAATAATCTACTCAACAAAAGTGACTATAATTCTGCAAGAAATAATATGGATTTACAATGAAATAGAGAACTTTTAAGCACTTTTTTCAATGCAGTTAGGGATAAATTATTTACACAGGGTCACACAGCAAGGAAGTATTGTCAAAGGACAGATTTGAACTCAGGTTGTACTGAATCTAGGGCTGGTGCTCTTCTATCCACGTGTATCATCTAGCTATATCCACTTTAAAGCTTCTTAATGAAAAAGCCAAACTAAATAGATATTTTGACTTTTTATTGCAAGACTCTACAGAAGTATGAAAAGGTATAACAGGAAAGTAAAATCATAAGGGACTTAATAAGGTAAAATTATTTTTATTCCTACATAGAAAGATAATACTTGTACTTATAACTGGCAAGAACTTTTGCATTATTATGACAATAAAAAGGGAGGGAGGGAGGAAGAGAGAGAGAGAGAGAGAGAGAGAGAGAGAGAGAGAGAGAGAGAGAAAGAGAGAGAGAGCAAATGTTAGTTGAATATCAAGGGATGATATCTTAAAAATATAATTGTAAAGGGTGAGACAGGATACATGTACTGGGATAAAAGGAGAGGGAAAGGTAAAATGGAGTAAATTATCACACATAAAAGAAACAAGAAAAAAGCTTTTACAATGAAAGGGAAGAGGGGCTTTCATTCGAATTGGTTCAAAGAGGGAAATAATACACATACTTTATTTGCTATAGAAATCTATCTTATCCAACAAAAAAGTAGGAAGGAATCAAAGGAAATAAGAGGAGCAGGAGTTTGGGCAGGTTCATAAAAGGGGAGGCAATACTCAGAAACAAAACATTTTTAATCAGGGACAGGGTGAAAGGAGAAAAAGTATAGAATAAATAAGGAGGAAATACAGTTAGAAAGAATAATTGTGTGGGGGGAGATGAAATAAGTTTCTCTGATAAAGGTCTCATTTCTCAAACATATAGAGAACAGAGTTGCATTTAAAAAAATAACTGTCATTCCAAAAGTGATATATTATCAAAAGGTATGAATAGTTTTCAGATGAATTAATGAAAATTATCTATGTCCATATAAATTATGCTCTAACTCATAATTGAATGAAGAAATATAAATTAAAATAATTGTGAGAAACTGCTTCATATCCATTATATTGGCTACTAGAACAGAAAGGGGAAAATGATAAGTGCTGGAGGGGATATGAGGGAGGGAATGAGGCATTAATGTACTATTCCTGGAGTTGTGAACTAATTCAGCCGTTCTATAAACTGTGCCCAAAATGCTACAAATTATGCATATCCCTTGACTTAGCAATATCACTACTAGTTCGGTATCCCAAAATTGGGGGGGGAAGGGAAAAAATTGTACATGTACAAAAATGCTTATAATATCTGTTTTCTGCTGGAAAAAATTGGAAATTATTGGGATGCCCATCAATTTGGGAATACTGTTGTGCTCTCAGAATTATGAGCATGATGCTCTCACAAAAACCTAGAAAGACTTCCATGCACAGTGAAATGTACTAAGAAAGTAACAGCAGTACTATAAGATATCAGCTATATAATTATTCTCAGCAACATAATGATCCAAGAAAACTCTAAAGGACTTAAAAGAATGCTATGATTTGATATATGGATATTTATATGTGTTTATATATATACATATACATATATATAATTAATAATGTCTGAATAGAGATTGAAGTATACTTTGTTTCATTTTATTTATTTTTTGAAGTTTTTTTGTGGTATGTTTTCTTTCACAACCTATTATGGAAATTATTTGTATAACTGCATATGGGGACCCAATCTTGAATTGCTTGCATTCTCAATGGGGGTTAAAAGGTTGAGAAGGAGGAAAAGGAGAGAATCTAAATTTCGAAGTTTTAAAAATGAATGTTAAAATTGTTTTTCTTTTTTTCTTTTTCTTTTTTTTATTAAGGTTTTTTATTTATAAAACATGAGTAATTGTTATACATTGACCTTTGCAAAATTTTCTGTTCCAATTTTTTTCCTTCTTCTTCCCACCCCCTCCCTTAGATGCAAGTATTCTAATACATGTTAAATGTTAAAATATATGATAAATCCAATATGTGTATACATATCTATACAGTTATCTTGCACAAGAAAAATCACATCTAGAAAAAAAAAGCAACCTAAGAAGAAAAACAAAATGCAAGCAAACATTCACAGAAAGTATGAAGATGCTATGTTGTGATCCACACTCAGTTCCAACAGGCTTCTCTCTGCATGTATATGACTTTCTTTATCACTGAACAATAGGAACTGGTTTTAATCACCTTATGGTTGAAGAGAACCATGTCCATCAAAATTGATCATCTTATAATCTGGTTGCTGTGTATAATCATCTCCTGCTTCTACTCATTTCACTTAGCACCAGTTCATGTAGGTCTCTACCGGCCTCTCTGAAATTATTTTGTTGGTCGATTCTTACAGAAAAATAATATTCCATAATATTCATGTACCATAATTTATTCAGCCATTCTCCAATTGATGGGCATCCACTCAGTTTCCAGTTTCTTGTCACTAAAAAAAAGGCTGCCACAAATATTTTTGGACATGTAGGTACCTTTCCTTCCTTTAAGATCTCTATGGGATAGGGGCGGAGCCAAGATGGCGAATTGTAGACAGCTTTCTCTGTGAACTCCTTTGGGACCTTCCCTCAGACCCAGACAAAGTGAGCCTTCGAACTGTTTTTTGAATGAAGGCTCCGCCAAACATTTGGACTACAACGCACTTCTATCAAAAATCTACCTTGAAAGAACTCCAGAGAAGGTTAGCCTCAGGGGAAATCGGCTGCTGGTCGCAATCAGACTCCAGCCGGGGCAGAAGTCAGGCTTCTGTTAGAGGGGCGGACTTAAGGCACCCAGGAAGCCCCTGGGAGACGCCTGGGCCACTTTGCTCTGCTTGCGGGCAGGTGCTTTGGCAGATCTGCCTTTGGTAAAGGTTGGATCGAAAGCAGCTGAAAACGTGGTCCTAGTACGAATCTAGCCCAACCAGCCTCAGACCAGAAGTCAACTCGGCAAACTGCCCCAGGGCAAATGCAAATTGTTGCAGTTTTCTCTGTTTTTGACCAATATCCCAACTTTAAACCATGAGCAAGAAGCAGAAGAGAGCTCTCACCATAGAAAGCTTTTACGGAGAAAAAATAGAACAGTCCCCAGATCCTGACATTATGAAAACAATCCCAGATGAAGCCACAAAGGCAGACTTAAGTTGGTCTCCTTTTCAGAAGGCTTACCTGGATGATTGCATTAAGAATCTCAAAAGAGAGCTAGAAGAAGAATGGGGAAATAAATTGAGATCAGGGCAACAGAAATATCAAAAACTGGAAAATAGGACTGGTGAA